>CAJFCP010025746.1:25618-51441 GCA_904066005.1 Synergus itoensis | reverse complement strand
TTTACTAAATTCACACAAATTCAGTTGGATTTTATATTTTTATATTTTAAACACTTCATTTCTCAATTTTACTGATATCTGTATCTCAATCTTGAAAAGTTCCAAGCTAATCTCAATGTTTCGTCGCCTCTGCGCTACCAAGATATTTTGACCTGGAAGATTTCAGTTTGGTAGATTCAATGGTTAGTCTCAAAGTGTTTAGGCGACGCAGGGGACATTTTCGGTGTTCTCCAGCTTGTATAAGAAGACTGTATTAATGCGTGGGTTTATTATCCCGGAGCCAGCTGTGCTCGGCTAGCAGGGTAGGTAGATAGAGGAGAGAGAAAGAGGCTCGTGGCCTCCTCTTTGAATCAGAAAGAGACAAAGAGAAAGAGTGGGAAAGAGGGGAGAGAAGAGGAAGCAGTTGGGATGGACAGATCAGTGAAATAAAGATTGCAAGAGTGAAGACGGAAGAGAGCGAGCGAGAGTTTAACAAGAGCAACAGTGAAAGGAAATGAATGTGTAGAGGTGGAGAGTTGCCAGAGGGTCAGTAAGACCACCGGAAATCGGTCGGTTCTTATTCCAAGGCCACGTGATCATGAACTACGAACTACGACCGATGACCGTTGTCTCTTATTTCTCATCTTACATTTACAAGGTCTCCTAATCCCGAGTTCATAATACTCTTGGAACGACAAAATGATAATCTTCCAAATCCCAATACTTCTACTACCATAATAGAAATCACAAGCAGCTACACATAATTTATTGTCATTTATGGCTAATGACCTGAGGCTGAATAAATAGTCGTAAATTCGTATATTGACGAAACTTTACTCGAATAAAAGTATGGATTGTACTGTATTTGTATGCATGGATTGTAATTGAATTGTTATATATATATGAATTGTTTAATTTGAATTGTATTCCCTTTGATCTAATTAAGTTCACCTGGGTTCATCAACCTCTCATTAAGAAATGAAGAATTGCGTCAAATTAAGTTATAAATCAGATAAAGAAACCGAGTCTTGTCTTAAATTTTATTTTGCTCTTGTCCCCTTATCTCTGATGCTGTCATCGCAGATTTCATCAGAAGATATTATCGTGAGCACCTTATCTCGCACCTCAGAAGACTAGACTAGCATCGGGAATGTGGAAACTAGTTCAATCTAGGGCGTAGGACATTTGTTATCTCTATTCTCTCCCGAGCGCCTTCCTTATCGTTCCAAAATGGCGGCTTTGGTGAACCAAGCGCATGCTGCTCTGACTCTGAGGCAGCAGACGAGGTCACGATGTCTTTGCAGCTCTCGTTAATTTTTATTCAGTGTTGCCAAGAGCCTACCACATCCTGATTCTAATTCTCCTTCGAAGATACAAATTCCCAGAAGTTGAACTGAAGAATATTGAGTACAATATATATGAGTTGATAAATGAGTAATGAGTTGATAAACAAACGAGTATCAAACAAAAGACAGTATTTGGCTCCAATCGACTCGACAGCTAGGAAATTCAATTGAATCATCCATTTTAGGAAGAGAGTTGGCAACGTTGCCTTGGTGAGCTTATTCATCATTCGCAGAGCTCTTTCATAGTGTCACTCGATGATGCGGGCGCAGGGAACGAGTGAAGATCTCCCGAGTCTGCTGAAGACTCCCAAGAAACTTTTATTCTAAAGCTTGTTTTCAATTTTCCAAATTCGAAGTCTAGCCTCAATCCCTCAAATCCCAAAACCCACTTATCTTAAGTACTTTTATGGAGGTATAAACTCATTTACGCACAATATGCAGGACTTCTCCGCCCACGAAAACCACCTCCTCCAGCTCTTAAATGAAGAAGTCAAAATCTCTCCAGATTTCAAATGAAACTTGAATCCTGCCACGGAAAAAATGGTTATGGATGTGACAACCACAGAAATAGTAAAATATGGCACAACTATGCTTTCCACAACCACAACTATCATGTGATTGCCACAATCATAGAGTTTTTTCGGAGTGGTCTCTGCAGACCCCAGACACTCGGAGATGGAATCGCGTTATCGAGAGGGTTATTCGGTAGCATTTGTTGGGATACCGGGTAGCATTGGCGAGGATCCGATAGGGCAGGGGCAGCTTCACAGAGGCAAGGGTGGTGAACCCCTACTTGCCTCTAAGCCCTGCGCCCTATACCAGAAAGGACCCTCAGCCGCTGCCACTAATGACCTCCCCCCCTATTCTCCCTTCTGCTCTCCGGCCTCATGTCTCATCCGTCGTTGCCCCCTCCTCCTCCCCCCATAATGGTAACTCCTGCGCCCCGCTGCAACACCATGCCATCATTGGTTCACCGGTCCACGCAGCTGCTGCCGATGTGCTACCGCCGCCGCCGTCGTCGTCGCCCTCCGTCTTCCTGCGCCGATCGTCAGTTCGCCGTTAGTCCGCAACGCGTGAGCAACGTGTCCTATACCTCGAGCACGTGTTTTTTCGGAAGGAAACGAGACACCGAAAGCCGCCCACACTCAGCCAGTCCTCCTCCACTTCCGTCGTCGGCGTTATCCGAAGGGCCGAGAGCGTCCTCGGCATTGCTCGTGCGGCTTCGCTACGGCTGCCATTTTCTTGCTCAACTCTCGCACGCTTGTCGACTGAAACACCGGAGACGGAGACAGTTCCGTGCGATCGGCACTCGAGGCGATACGATAGATAACGTTAAGTGGGAGATTCGAGAAAAAAAAATTTTAAATAGAGACACTGTTCCTCTTCCTCCGGGGGACCAGAGTCGAAGGATTTGGAGAACGAATTTTTTGGGGGTGGAAACTCTCGCGAGGGGGGTCGCCCTGTGGAAGGCCTTGGAGAAAGGAAGAAAGGGAGCAAACGGAGACTGGGGTACCAAATCCACCACCTCCATTATCCCCATAGTTTGAGGACTATCCCCACCATTGGAGAGAGGGAGAGTATTCGACCCCTGACGAATCGCAGGGCGGTACCGGCTCAGGCTCACCCTTTCGGCCTCTGGCGCTCTCGGAACATCAGGAGTCGTTCAGTCGTTTCTGTTGTCGTCTGGTCCTCGAGGCGGACGGATCGTTTCTTGAGAACGGAAGTGAATTTCATTTGTTTGCGCACGTGACGGAAGAAGGTGTTAGTTATAGAGAGGTGTCCAATAATAACTGAGGGTTTTTGATTGGTTGATTGTTTCTAGTCAGAGATAATTCAGCCAAAGTGGTTTTTTGTTGTTTTGTGGAGTCGGAGAGGATTCGAGGTGGTGATATCGACGCTTTTTGTGAGAGTGGGAGAATGAGAAGGGCGAGAGGCAGAAGAAGAGAGTGAAGAGTGACCTTGAAGCGCGAATAGAGTTGTGATAAAAGTCTTCCGTGAACCAAATGATATACAAAGATGTAAGTATAGAGGGGGTATTTCATGGATTTGTGGAATTAGGCGGTATAGTCGGAATTCCGAGTGTTTACGAAATGCCGGGTTTCTGATGATCGGGGAAGCAGGAAGCGTGCGTTTGCAAAGCTTCTAGCGCCATTTTGTGTCCTGTGGAAATAGGTTGCAGTGTAATTGGCGGAGCTGTAGATTTGTGAGTTAGGACTAGGTAGATTCATTAGTTGTTGCGTCGAGTTACTCGTGAAGGTGAAATAAGGATCTGGAGGTTACATATATTTTGTTTCTGGTGTCGTCTAAATTTGGTTTAAAGAGAAATTATTTAACTTTATAAAGTCGGGTGTTTTTTTTTTATGGATTATTACTGTTTTAGGTAAATATAAGAGCGTGATCTGTTTTTGAATAGATAATTTGACCATTTATGAAATTTGAAATTCTATGGGAAAAATTGACAAGTTTTTAACATACTTTTCAATTCGCAAACAGTTTATTGATTTCTTTAATATTTACATCATAATTATATTGCAGTTATGTAACATTACGGATGCAGTCGTATAACATTTATGTTGCAGTTCTATAACATTCATGTTTCAGTTATATAACATTTATGTTACAGTTATATACAAGTTACGTTGCATTCATTTTACATGATAGTTAAGAATAAGCTTTTTTAAACTGTATGAAATCCTTAAACATTTTACAAAATTTTTCAAAAATAAAAAAAATCTCTTGAAAACCCCAAAAATTTTACGAAAACCTTCGAAATTCTTGTAAAATCTAGAAAATCTTTTAAGAATCAGAAAAATCTCTTAAAATCCTTTAAAATTATTATAAATTTCATAAAATTTAATAAAATCTTTAAAAATGCGTTAAAATCTTTTAAAAATCATTAAAATATTTTGAATTCTCTTAAAATTTCTGGAAATTTCATGATAAAATTTAAAATCCTTTAAAATTATCATAAACCTTTCGAAATTCTACAACAAGATTTAATATCCCAGAAACCTTTTTAAATCTCTTAAAATTTCCAGAAACTTGTTGAAATTCTTTCAAATTCTATAACAATTAAAATTCCTTTTAAATCTTATAAATATCCAGTCTTTCGAGTCTTTTTTTTCTGCTTATTCTCAGAAAATACTTGAAATTTTACAGTAACATTTGAAATCCCTTTATAACTTTAAAATCCATTAAAACTATTAGAAATTTTATCAAATTCCATGAAATCCTTTAAAATTTTCACAAAATCTTTTAAAGAGCAGAAAAATCTCTTGAAATCATTTAAATTTATTAGAAATCTCATAAAATTCCATAAAATCCCTCGCAATTCTAAAAAATATTAAAAACCTCTTAAAAGTCTTTAAAAATTGCATGAATTCCTTTAAAATTTCGTGAATTTTAAAAATCGACAAATTTCTTGAAAATTCTTAAAAAATGTACAGCCTTTGAAATCCTTATAAATAAGTAAAATATAAAAAATTTTCAAAAAGTATCGATAAACTTCAGCTTCATTCAAAATTTGTATTCTAATTGACAATAGAACTTTAGTGACTAATAAAATATGGAAACATTGTATCAGCCGAAGAGTAGACGTAAACTGCGTAATTAAAAAGCTAGCACTATCTCGCGTCTTTTATCCTTGACCTTTAGAGCGCAACCAGCCTAACCTAGAAAATTAAGGACACAAAATGGCGTCAACAGTGAAGTTGCCCTCCAGCGTCTAATTAAATAAAACCTTTACTATCTAGAACCAGACTGAAGTCGGGACCAAGAAAGCGGGACCAAAGCGAGCTTCCATAGCACAACCGAGGCGTGATTCACAATCAGCCCGGAGATAACCTCTAATCAGGGATACCAATATTGATAATCAACGATACCAAGAAGGGAGATAAAGACGTGATTGTGATAAACGAATAGAAGAACCAAAGCCAATCAACAATGCCTCAATGTGCCGTATCTACATGTCGAAACAGTCATCGACGAACTCGAGGTCGACGGATTCGGTACCATCGATTTCCGCAGATACCGGAAGTGCGCTCACTATGGGTGCGCGCTTGTGACCGCAAACCAAACGCAAACGGAGAGATTCCATTCAACATCCAGACGGCGCGCATCTGCTCCCTCCATTTCACCAATGATTCATATGAGAAGGACATGGAACACCTTGTGATGGGACTTCCGGTGCGCAGCAGACTGCGCCGTGGAGCGGTACCAACCGAGGAGGTGCCGGTGTCGGTTGAGCCGGTCACCAAGATGCTCGTTGAGGAATCCAGACGATCTGTCTTGAAGGTCGCGCATGCGAAAATGCTCGCCGGAAAGAAGGCCAACGGTGTCAACGGAAAGCACCAGAAGTCCAAGCCTAAGCCAAAACCACAACGCAAAATTCATCTTCCCAGCATCAAAGTTGAAAAAGAGATAGATTACAAAGAAGGCATGGACGTTCTACGGGCCCTCGGCCTTAAGCCCTGGTGAGTCATCAGATCTCTTTCTTTATGTTGTACTGCGTTCTCCGGTTTCGCCTCCAAGTTGGCAGCACTGATGTTTTGTTTTGTCTTCCTAGAGTTCCTAGCTAGTGCAGATGTTGCCTCATTGTCTTGCGAGGTAGTTTTGAAATTCTTAGTTCAGTTGCGAGTTCAACGTCCCGAAGAAAATCTTGCATACATCAATCTTGCATACATCAATCTTGCATTAAATCAAATTTGATCAAAGAAAGATCGAAAAATTCTAGTTACAAAACCTTTAGCTATTCCCGGTCTTCACTATTGTCATTTTCGAGGCAGAATTTGTGAACCCCTATAACAGGATGCATTATAGCCCCTATGAGAGGGTCTGCATTCCAGAATTTTAAACGTTTTATTTAGAGGCCCGGTGACTCAGGCTATGACCTCCAAGACTTGGAGAACTAGCAAATGTCAAGGATTTTGGTCTACACTTTTAGGCAAACTATAATATGCTTTAGCACCATTTTTTGGCTCTCATTAAACTCCGCCTTGTAATCTGATTTCATTGATTCGGGAATATTGCAAAGTCACTTGACCTTGAGTTTTAAATAGCATTCCCGTTGAAACTGAAGAGAAAATTCTTTCAAGATTCTTGAAATATTGTTTAACTTACTCCACATACATTAAAAGATAAATAAGTTTGAAAATGTTATCTTCTTAGATATATCCTCAGTCGTAGTTTAGAGTTTAGACTTTAGCTTAACGGTGGGTCACTGAATGTCAATAAGCAAGGTCAGCCAAACATAAATAGCAGCAGAAGAAACCCCAAAAAGCGACGCATCTAAAGAATCTTGAAAACTTTACTAACTGTACAATTTTATTTTTAAATTTTATTTTAAAATTGTATTTTTCTTGAACTTACAGCAAATTGCAAAAATTTTCCTTACCAAAAATTATCCTTACTAAAACCAGATTAAAACTACTTCTATAAATTAATTTGAAATGCCTTTATTGAAAAGAAACTAAAATTCCTCAGGTCATGACAAAAATAACAGCACAGGAATAAATCCAAGACTCGGCATTTTCGATCGAGCGGGTGACCAGTTGACTCACTATTAGGGTCAGCTTCAGGGGCCAAAGCCAGATAAAGATAATTCCCTTGATCTATATTCTGCATAAAATAAACCACCCTCGTTAAATTTTTCCAATTTTCTTCAAATGTAGAATGGAAAGGATAAAATGAAGGTTGTCGAGTTCCCGGGTATAATATAAACTGCATTTATATAGGCTGCACGCAGTGAATAGTCGGGGGATGAGGCACGCGCCGACACGCACGTGGTGAACGAAATCGAAAGCAAAACTCCTTTCTCCAGGCCTACTGCGAATAGAAGGCTCCGTCGATAAAAGCCGTCCTACTTGTCGGGCTACAGGCTTGGGACCAGCTCAACCTGACCTAAACAAAGCTAGAAGTATACGACGGAGTTGGTGTTCGGCCTTGGCGATCAGGGACAGCTTAGGCGGTTGACCGTTCCTCCGAGCGCTGCCACCGAATTAGGTCGAACCATCGACAATTTTAATAACTCACTTGATAATAACAATGAACAGTCTACATTCTTGTAACATCGTTGCCAGATCTTTTTAGGGTCGATCACTTACGAAGTTGGTAAGTGATCCCGAATTTGTTGATCCAATGAAGTTTTTTCCAAATTTCTCTCTATCTTCTAGAAATCCATGAAAATGTTTCGAATATGATTGCTGGTATAACATAAAATTTTTTCCGAAAATTACTTCCCATCCCAAAAATTCACGTCTACAAGTGAATAGCTTCAGTTGCGTCATAAACTGATATGAAGAACCGCTGATTTCTCAGGTCAAGGTATCGCCAGCAGTAAACAGCACCAATTCTTGAAGCCTGAACAGAGAACTCTCTCGAAAAAAACCGATAATGTTTACAATAGCTGCTGATAGCGTCTTAGTAGCTAAACAATTACTTAAATGACCCAAGACAGTTGCATATATTACATAATTTCCAGTACTTCATACAGCCTAATCTTTACTATAACTTCTTTCATTTCGCGAAAAGAAATCCGATCCTGAAGTTATTTTACGTTATAGATCAAAGTTCAGCAAATCAAGCGACTCATCATCAGACGATCGTGCACTTGGGTCACTGAACCCGAGAGTTGTTCCGTAATTTAAGACAATTAAGGATACTCGGCTCTCATTTCAGTACACGAAGAGCGTACTTGAAGTTCATACTAACAAATATTATGCAAACGAGAAGCAGATTTGATTAAGAATTCTTGCCATTTTTACTGAAGAATAATCAGGACTCTTTTTCAAGATGGTTACGGTTTAAGGTCCACCGGGAAAGTTTAGAATCTGACGTATAGAGACTTTGACCTTGAAGATTGAAACATATCTTGAAACTCGGGAGCTGATAGTCTCAGAGCAATTTTTTTAGTGGAGCTTAAAATTTTTCCGAGTGAAGAGATAAAAGAACTTTCCCATCCCTGGCAAAGGCGGAGGTTGAAGAGAGGAGTGTTCTCTCGAGTCTGCTTTTTCTTTTCGCGTTCTCGCGTGCCCTCGCGAAGAAGTAGGACGCGGCGACAAGGTCCTCGGGCAACCTAACGTAACTTTACCTAACCTCCCTCGCACGGCTCACCTAGTCTAACACTAGTGGAGCCCTAGCTTCTCCCCACCATCACCTACGATCTCGTGTAGACGAGGCAACCCCACCTCCGTATTCGAGCCCGATGCATTCGCCTTTAGCCGCACATTCAACGGCACTTGGATCGGAGGCACGATTCCTACAGTCGTCTCTTCCTTTTCGGCTTTTTGTCATCACTTTTCGCGACCTTTCTCAATTCCCGTTTCGTTTCTCCACCCCGGATTGGTGCCACGTGCCACGGAAGGGGCAGCGTCGCGAGTGAAATCGCCGGAGAACGCGGCGTCGCGAGGTCTTTTGCCTTTCGGTGTTGTTACGTGGTACTCCGAGTAGACGAGGTCGAGCCACCGAGATCGAAGACCTCCAAGTCTCAGTTGGTATCTTCAGTGCTGCCAGCTCTACACTCATGGAGTTGTTACGTTTTGGTTCAATAAAAAACAACTTCAATACTTACCAAGTTCCATGGAAATGAATAATGAGACCATTCTCTCGATACTTGCGGTCCCATGCTTGTCCAAAATGTAAGTCAAGTTTCTTTCTTAGTTGGGCTTTTCGAGTTGAAGTTAAAGTTGACCACATCAATTCCCTGAAAAAAATTTAAGTTAAAATGTTTTTTTTCTTCTTCAAGGGCATTTGAAACCGGAGCCAACTTGAATGACCTTTTTTCGTAAGGAAATATCAAATTAGATGATGAAATGGCTCTCCAAAAACCTTGAGAAATTGTGGCTTGAATCTTCTAATCCCATAATGGAGTCTTGTTGCCACTCTTGCATGATAGTTATCCACTTTTCGAATTGCAAGTCCATAAGAAGAGACTGCTTTTTTTACATCTTCATTTTAATGGATTTGAGATTATTTTGCGACTGGAGATATCTGATAAGAGAGGAATTAGATAATTAAAGAGTAAATCTTCTGAAAGTGAATGATAAAGGAAACTAATCGTTTGTTTACTGTTTTTCAACCTGGCTTGGTGTGCTCGATTTTTCCCTGTGGTGCAATGCGGCCTATCCGCCATTCTTTTTGCACCGTCAAGAGATAGTCAAGAATAATCAAGAAATGTGGAGCTGAAAAAGGAAAATTGCTTTTTGAGATTAGATTAATTTTTTACGTGAAATTTGAAAATTTTGCGTTTTATAGAATGAATTTGTTTTATTTATGTATTTGACCTTTCAGAGCTTTAAATATTTTTATCAACTCGAATTATTAAGTGAACTGTTGAAAGTGAAAAAATGGATAAAAATATTTCGTTTGTAAAAGTGAGATAAAAACTCTCCAGAGTGAGAATGGGACAACATGAATTCTCAGAGCAACAAAAAAGGAATAAGAGTACCAATCAGCGATCATATTGGCGTTGCATTTTTGTCCTGAGAATTCATATTGTCCCATTTCTATTATTTTTATCCCAGTTTTATAAACGAACTATTTTTATCCACTTTTTACTTTCAATCAATCAATATTGCTAATATTTAAAGCTTTTTAGAAATGTTCAATTTGAATTGAACATAAAAATTTGAAATTTTACTAAAAATTTTGAATCACTGTGGTTAAATTCGAATTCAATGACCTCAAAAACCCCCAGGAAATGTTTCATGCAAATTAAGTCATTTCTTAAAAATATGGTCCGCCATTTTGAATTTGAAGGTTCAATTTGAACTCAGCAACCTAAAAAATCTCCAGAAAGTGAGTTCTCTGTGCAAATCGCGTCAATAAAATTTGCTCCGTAAATTTCGGTCGGCGCTTTTCAATTTCTGAATTTTGAGGCTAGATTCCAGTTCAACGACCTCTAAAAACCGTTAGAAATTGAATTTGGCTAAACAATGCAAGGGAATTTAGCTCCTTCGAAAAAATTGTAGTTTTGAAGGAAAGCTTCAGAAAGCTTGAATGTAACCTCAAAATCAACTTCCGCTGTTTTGTCTCGAATTCCTGAAATAAAAAAGCCGGCTGTGGAGATACTTTGTAAACGCCATGAAACGGTAATTTCAACCTTTTTTTATTCCTGAAGAGAATTCTAATTAACCTGGCTTGTATTCTGTAACATTTTTTTGTTTTTTTTTTAACTTACATCTCCCACAAATAGATTTGAAGATTACATTCATTATCATTGAGATTTTACTCTCAAGAATCCTGAGCACTTTAATATCCTCTAGAGTCTACAATCTACAGTTAGTACTTTCACTATCTTCTGCTTCAAGGAACTTCCAGTTCTTTAAAGCGGTACTCAGTGAACTCTCGCTTTCTTCAATGTTAGGTTGGGTAGCATCAAATGATACCAACCTGATTTTTTACCATTTTTTACTTGTGGAAAATTGATTGGGACATTTTTTTGCTGACAATAAAAAAAAAATAATAATACCTAATAATAATAATAATAATAATAATAATAATAATAATAATAAATTTCAATTTTTCGAAAATATAAAATAACCGAATTTTCAAATGCCTGAACCTTTTGCTCTCGCTTTTGCTTAAAATTTCTTGAAAATTTTGTTTCATTTCTATTAAAAATTAAAAAAAAATTAGAGCAATATTAAACAGAATTTTTTGAAAGAAATTATGTATAAATAAAAATTGTCGAGAAATTTTAATGATATTTAAACATTTTTTTATTTTTTTTTTTTATTTTTAGGAATTTTGATTCTCGGGAATTTCAAATTTTCGGGAATTTGAAAGTTCGAGTATTTTATATTTTCGGAAAATTGAAATTGCGATAATTTTATACTTCCGTTAAAAATATTTTCGGCAATATATTATTTTTATTCGGGAATTTTCATTTTTCGGAAATTTCAATTTTCGGAAATATGCCGAAAATATTTATTAGGGAAAGTAGAAAATTACAAAAATTTAAATTTCCCGGAAATATAAAATACTTACCCGAATTTTTAAATTCCCAAAAATAAAAAAAAATAAAATTTTTTTTACATGTTGAAAATTTTTGTTCAAAAGTTTTATTTACAATTTCTCCAATTTTTTTTTTAATTTCTATTCAATTTTTCTGAAAAAACTTTGGAAACAAAAATATTTATATTCTGAAATCTGAATGTTCGGAAATTATTGTATTATTTTCATTTTTGTTTTTCATTTTACTCCTAGATTTTAAAAAGCTTTGGCTTTTTAATTTTATGGAAAAGTTTTTCTATTATAAAATTTTTCAGAATTTGAACCTAAAGGCAAATGAGGAAATTCGAATTCGATTTGCACCAAGACTCAGAGTCTTTGAAGAAGGGTTTGAGATTGGCGGGAAACTTGAAGAGAATGAAGTCTTGGATTTTAACAAATTTGAGTGGACGGTCCCGCGAAAACTATATTCATCATCATGATGTATAAAGTGCAGTGAACGCGAGTGGGTGCAACGAACCTCACCCATCAGTACATCTCTTTCTCTTTCTCTTTTTCTCTCTCTCTCTCGCACACTTTAGTCTCAAACTCTGACTCTCCCTTCTCATACAACATTACAACGTAACCCCACTGCGGTCACCTTCTATTCTAGAGCGCGAGCCACCTACCGAGGGCATTTCGAGCCATGAGAGTATTAAAATAAAAAAAAATAAAATAAAATAATAAAAAACTTCTTCAAATAATTTTTTACGGTCATTGCAACCAATTTTTAACTTTAAACTTCGATTTCCTCGTTTTTCTCAACAAATATTATAATTATATATTTTTTCGCTCTGTACCGATGATTGATTATCAAAGCTAAATATGCGTACAGAGCGAAAATATATCTAGTTATAATATTTATTGAGTAAAATGAAGAGAGAGAATTGGATTTTTTTTTTGTGGATAACGACGCTAATTATTTAAATTTTGATTTCAGCCTGAACAAGATGCACGCAATGGATGATAGTGGAGCCAATGGAAAAAAATTGGAAGCCAAGGAGAAGAAGGAAGAGGAAGACCTGTCGAGACAGTCGCCTCAGGTGCCACAGAGCCAACAAAATGGAGCGGCTCTTCCAGAAGAAACTGCGGCAGCCGCAGCTGATCGTTTACACTCTTCAGTGGTGAAGCAGGAACCTTACTCAGAAGTTGGTCCTGAAGCTATGAAGAAATCCAAGACTGTAGCATCACTGTCGAAGCAACAGGAAGACTTGAGAGTCTTCAGATCGGATGAGAGAGGAAGCAGAAAACGACGATCCACTGAGGAAGTTCTTGCGGCGAACGGAAGTACAAACTCGAAGAAAACCTGCCTTGATCAGCGGCAACAATTTGTTTCTTCCCTTATCACCGGATACGAAAATGCGACGGCTGAAGATCTTGCCACTAGGGCGGAAGTGCTCAGAGCTGAACTTCAGGTGCTTATAAAAAAACAGGGTAGCCACATGTCAGAGAAGTCAGGGAAAAATATTTTATTTTTTATAGATTTTATAGTTTATTTAACAGATTTTAGAACCTTCCCTATTAAAAAAATCCTCGAGGAAATCCTCGTGTTATTTTCGGACGAGGAAAACACGAGGAAATCCGCGAGGATTTTCGAATTCCTTGAGGAAATCCGCGAGGATTTTCAAATTCCTCGAGGAAATCCTCCAGTCAGAGAATTAATCCTCGCAGAATTCCTCGAGGAATTTAAAAATCCTCGCGGATTTCCTCGTGTTTTCCTCGTCCGAAAATAACACGAGGATTTCCTCGAGGATTTTTTCAATAGGGTTGTCAACGATTTTGAAGGATAATAAAGAATTTCCTGGTATTCTTTGAGATTCTCTGGGTTTTTAATGATTTCAAGAGGTTTTCAATAATTTTAAGGGATTTTAAAGGGTTTCTAGGAATTTAAAAGGATTACGACAGATTTGTATAATATTTAAAAGATTTAGTGGGATTTTAAAGGACTTCATGAAATTTTAAGAGATTTTTAAGAAAATTTAGGGAATTCAAAGAATTTTAAGGAATTTTAAGGAGTTTTCAAAAATTTTAAGAGATTTCAAAGTTTTTCGTGGAATTATACAGGATTTTAAGTAGCTTATAAGAATTTTAAGAGATTTTGAGGAATTTTAAAGGACTTTAAAAGGCTTGTAAGAATTTTATGAAATTTTTACAAATTTTAAGTAATTTGAAGTGATTTTACATTTCAAAAGATTTAAAGTAATATACGAAAATTTTGAAAAATTTCAAGAGTAGGTACATATTATTAATGAAAATTTGTTGACATTGTTAATACTTTTCTGTCAGGGAAATGTCAGAGAAATTGAAAAATTGAATCTTGTGGTCACCCTGAAAAAAATAAATTATTAAAATTTTTATTTTTTATTTTATATTATTTTATTTTGTTTTGTGATTTTTTTATATGTAATATTTACTAATAATTTTTTCGAATTCAGGCCCTCGACAACATGGCGCGAGCAGCTGAGATAGAGTGGAATAAGGTCCTCACGATGAAGAAATTAAAGGAGGAAGCCTACGACAGAATCCAGAGACAAAGAGAAATCATAAATTTCTTGAAAGGCAGTGATAAACTTACACTAAGTGAGAGGCTTCCAGCGAATTCGGAATGCGACTGGGACAGCAGAAGAGGTTCCAGTAATGCTGTGAAGGAAAAATGTGGATTTCCCGCCAGGGATGAACATGGGGAAGGAATTTCCCAAGAGAATTCCGGAATTTTTAAAATTGAGAAGGCTGCCAAGCATTTGCAACAATCTGTTCAAAATCCTCTGAGCAGGCACTCTGCAGATGCCAGAAAACAGACCGAGGCTCTCAATGAAAGTAGACAGACTAGAGAAGGGCGACAGGGGACAATTGTCGATGTCCAGACCATCATTGCTGACTATAAGTTACGACACCCCGAAGACGTTCCCAGGAGGTGAGAGGATTTATCATCTTTTTATTCGAAAAAAATAATTCCTCTTTTTTCCCCCTCTTTTCTTTTACTGGAGAGTAAACTATTTCTTTGAAAATTATTTGAAAACGATTTACTTTGCTTAAGGGCGTTGGACTCAAGTATTAAGCTCAAAATTCCATTCTCCATTTTACTCAACGAAAATTATAGATAAATATTTTTTCGCTCTGTAGCGCTAAACTTTTTCCAAATATAAGACTGCATACAGAGCGAAAAAATCTTTAGTTTAGATACTTTTTGCATAAGACGAAGAATTCAAAATCTGACGTCAAGATTCAATATTTTCATTTTATTTAAAAAATATTTGAATTAGATATTTTATCGCTCTGTACGCATTATTCTAGTTAAAAATTGATTAATTCTACCGAGGGAAAAAATTCCAAATTTAATATTTGTTGAGTAAAATGAAGAAATCGAATTTTTAGATTAGAACTTGGCTTCAACGCCCTTAAAATTTAAATATTTAGTTAAAAAGTAATTGTGCTGAGATGCCTGTTTTCAAATGAAAAAGTACCAATGATTTTTTTTCATGTTTAAACGACAGTAGTGATCACGATTGCAGGGGTCGAAGAATGAGAAATAACGTCAATATCGGTCTTGGAGCTGGAGGAGCGATTATAGAAACGGGTCTTAATACGGACTCGCGCCCTTCGAGCACCGATTCCTGCAAAAGCAACTCCAACGTCGATCCCAATTCCATGAACTGCAAGGACGCCCTCGTTCAATTTGCGAAACTCAGTCAGCAACAAGGTATATAATATATATATATTTTTTTTTTGTTGAAAATTCAGAACTTTTTGAGAATTCGGAATTGTATCTATATTTTAATTATTATTTATTTATCTGTTTTTTTAATTTTTAAAGGAGAATCACTGAAGACGCCGCAAAATTATCCGGACGTGACACTCCATCCAGTGGCTCCGGTGCCCACGATTCAGAGTTCAGCCCCTCAACAAACGGGGTCACTTCTTCACGGAATACTTACCAAAGCACAATCGCCGAGACCAACGACCTTCTCGCCAACCTTAGCGAGGTTGCTTACGGCCCCGGAAAGAGAACGAAACACTCCGGCTTCAACAGGCATATCACATCCGAGTTCCGCCACTCAGCGAATGCTTCAGGCCTATCACGAGTCTAATCCGGTCTCTATTAGCGATCTTCTCTCTTCCTCGAAGGTGAGAGATTAATTTTCATGTAATCTCACGCCATCGTAAATCAATAAATGCTTTGAAGCTTGGATGATTCAAAATTAAGGGCGTTGGACCCAAGTGTTAAGCTCAAAATTCCATTCTCCATTTTACTCAACGAAAATTATAGATAAATAAATGTTTTTGCTCTGTAGCGCTAATCTTTTTTCAAATATAAGACTGCATACAGAGCGAAAAAGTATTTAGTTGCGATACTTTTTGCATAAAACGAAGAATTCAAAATTTTGCTTCAAAATTGAATATTTTCATTTTAGTTGAAAAATATTTCCGTTTTATATTTTCTCGCTCTGTACGCATAATTCTAGTTAAAAATTGATTAATTGTACAGAGGGAAAAAATTCCAATTTTAATATTTATTAAGTCAAATGAAGAAATCGATTTTTAGATTAGAACTTGGCACCAACACCCTTAAAAGGATTTTTCTATTTATATGATTTGTTAAATTCAAGGGCGGATTAAGGGGGGGGCTAGGGGGGCTATAGCCCCGGACCTCCACATCCAAAGGGCCCCGCGAGCTCGAATAAAAAAATATCATATTGTGCATTTACGTTCTTTCACACACGCAATTTAACTTTGCAGACGCAACCATGCTTAAATCAAAATTTATAATTTTAAAAATAAGATAATCAAAGCAAGTGCATTCAGACTGCATTAAGTATATTAAAATATATTGCTGCCAGTCGATGCATGTTTGAGTTCACTGAAAATGTAATTGTTGGCGTTTTCCGCGAATCAACTAAACTTTATATTCATAAAATAATCATAGTTTGCTACCCTTAAGGGGGCCCCTTAAATTAATTTAACTAGCCCCTGGTTAAATTTTAGACGACTTCAAATTTGTGTTTTGACAAGATTAGGGTGACACATGTCAGAGAAGTCAGGGAAGAAATATTATCAAGGAAATGCGAGAAAATAGAAATTGATATTTGTGCTAACTATGTTATTTTTATCGTATTGCGTATTTAGATTTTATAGCTTATGTAACAGATTTTAGAATCTTACCAAGGATTTCGAAAGATTATAAAGAATTTCCAGACATTTTTTGAGATTCTCTGGATTTTTAATGATTTCAAGAGATTATCAATAATTTTAAGAGATTTTAAGGGGTTTCTAAGAATTTAAAGGGATTACAAGAGACTTGTATAATAATCAATATATTTAGTGGGATTTTAAAGTTCTTTATGGAATTTTAAAGGATTTTAAAAAGCTTGTGAGACTTTTAAGAAATTTTTATTTTTTTAAGAGATTTCAAGGGATTTTTGAATGTTTCTCATCGAATTTTAAAGTATTTCATAAGATTTTTATGATTTATAACAGATTTTGTGAAATTGTAAAGAATTTCATGGAATTTTCAGGAATTTTAAGTAATTTTAAGGAATTAAAAAGTTTTTCGTGGAATTTCAAGGATTTCAAATGATTTTCAGGAATTAAAAAAAAATTAGTGAAAATTTAAGGACTTTTATGTAATATTAACAAATTTGAAGGGATTTTGTGAAATTCTAAGTTGTTTCCAGGAATTTCAAGAGATTTCCAAGGTCGTCGTGAATTTTAGAGATTTTTACGAATTTTAAGTGATTTTAAATTTCAAAAGATTTAAAATGACATTATACGAAAATTTTTTAAAATTCCCATAGCATTATTATTGTTTCGCATTTTTAATACTTTTTGTCAGGGAAATGTCAGGGAAATTGAAAAATTGTAGACCATTTGAAAGTCAAGTTTTTTTTCGAGGTGTGATAGTTTTTAATTAAATTACATTTATGTAATAAAGTTTTCTTTCATTTTCATTTTTCCCCTAAATTCCCCTACTTTTATAAAAAAAAATCGTCACATTTCTCCCTTCTTGAGAATATTTTGTGCTTTAATTTATGAATATTAAAAAAAAAAATTAATTTCTTAACATTGAAATTTTGTTTTAGGCTCGGACCGAAATTACGATCACTCCAGTGGTTAATGCATCGGTGCAATCTCTTGGCAACAGTATGCATGTGGTTAGTATTTTTTTTTTTTAAAAAAAGAAAATTTTTTTTTAATTTATTCTAGAAGTTATGTTATTTCTCGGCTAATTTCTAACGTTTAGTTGAAATTATTGTAGTTATTTTAACGAAAATTATGCAAGACTCGTATTTTTCCATCCGTAAATTAAAAGCATAAAATCTGATGAGTGACATCTAATTTTTTTCAGGAGTATGTGGAGGAAGAGACGGGAATGATGGATGAGAGAGACTCTAGGATTTCTGGAAAAGGAGAGGAAAGAGAAATTCCCCCACAATGTCAAGGCTGTCACGATCGCACTTCACAATATGTATGCGCGGGTTGTGGAAATCAATGGTATTGCAGTCCTGAATGTCAGGTAAAAATCGTCGATTCTCTTTTTTAAATAATTATTATTATTTATGTAACTATTATATTAAGGGCGTTGAAACCAATTTCCAATCTTAAAATTCGATTTCCTCATTTTACTCAACGAATATTAAATTTGGAATTTTTTCCCTCCGTAGAATTAATCAATTTTTAACTAGAATAATGCGTACAGAGCGAGAAAATATCTAATTCAAATATTTTTTAAGTAAAATGAAAATATTCAATTTTCAAATTAGATTTAGAATTCTTCATTTCATGCAAAAAATATTGGAATTAAATATTTTTTCGCTCTGTATGCAGTCTTATATTTGAAAAAAGTTTAGCGCTACAGAGCGAAAAAATATTTATCTATAATTTTCGTTGAGTAAAATGAAGAACGGAATTTTGAGCTTAATACTTGGGTCCAACGCCCTTAAGCTCAAAATTCCATTCTCCATTTTACTTAACGAAAATTATAGATAAATACTTTTTCGCTCTGTATGCAGTCTTATATTTAAAAAGAAATTAGTGCTACAGAGCGAAAAAATGCTTTATTTTAATAATTTTTGTGTAAAATGAAGAATTCGAAATACAGCCTCTAAATTCCATTTTTTCATTAAAAAAAATATTTAAATTAAACATTTTTTCGCTCTGTACGCATATTTCTAATTAAAAATTGAATAACGCCACAGAGCGATAAAATATCTAGTTATAATATTTGTGGAGTAAAGTGAAGAAATCAAATTTTGACACTAGAAATTCCTATTTCCCTTCTTATTTAAAAGACTCTCAATTATAAAACAAATACTGACTCCTGATTTATTTTTTCAGGCCGCTGCTTGGGATGATCATTCGGAGGTTTGTTCTGGCTAGGAAAAGTCTCGGCCTCGTTCCAGTCACGTGAAGTCGAAAAATAATTCTAGTCAAGAAACAAAAAGTAAACGCGAACTTCACGCGAAAGCAAGAGAACGAGTCCGACAAGAGAAGACTTTTTGAACCATCTTTTGTATTTTTAAAGCGACAACACCTCAGGCTTTGTTTAATGAAAATCGAATCATAAATCATATCGATTTGTTAACTCAATTCTCGCAACCTTAAAGCGCAGACGAGAGTCCAAAACTCGAAAATTTTTTCAACTCGTGTCGTCAACGCCTTTCAAAGGCCATCATTGTAAACAATTTTAAAATCTACTTTATTTCACTTTTTTATATCTTGACTCAGATTTATCGAGGATGTTCTGGTTTTCTTGTCTCGCATCTTTGAACTTAACGTTTGCGAAAGCAGCGAAGTTGCAACTGACAGTATTGACAAGTCCAATATTTCGAACATTATCTACGAGAATTTATTTTTAAAAAATCAGAGTCTTTAGTCTCTTGAGTTTTTTGATGATGTTAGAATGAAGTTATAAACTTAAAAATCGATTTCCACATTTTACTCAATAAATATTGTAAATAGGTATATTTTCAATCTGTAGCGCTTTTCATTCTTTAAATAGAAATTTGCGCACAGAGCGAAAAAATGTATAATTGTAATAATTTTTTTTTTTTTTGTAAAATGGAAAAATGGAATTAAGTTAGAAATTGAAGCCAACATCCTTGTTTCGAGATTTTCTCCTGATTCATTCCATTCGTGGATTAAACCAAAGAAAATTTTAATCGGATTGGGCTTATCCGTTACGTCTCTTTTATGTTTAAAAATTTGATTTCAAATGAATTGTCGTTCGGGAACAAGACTGGAGTAATTTTTTTTTAAAGACTGGGCAAATTTCTTGAAATTCTCATTTAATTTCGTAATTCTAGAACGTGAAATTCATTGTATTTAATGTAGAGCCTAAGCTTCTTGGATACTTGAAGGAATTAATATCGAATTTGTGAGTTTAGATACTGTAAGTTGCAACGTTGTAAATAATGATATAACTTCGAATTGGCAAGAATGTTGATCAACAAAAGACTACAGAGCCTCCCGAAAATCGCGTGCCATCCTCAATACAAAATATCTCCAGTAATTTTATTATCTAAGCAGTAAAATAATGATTTTGTTAAGGATGTTGGATCCAAGTCCTAATTCCGAAATTTGAACACTTCACTTTTCTCAACAAAAATTATAATAAAGTAGTTCTACTGAGCGAAAAAATATTTATTTGTAATATTTGTTGAGTAAAGTGTGGAATTTGAATTTTGAAGTTAAAAATTGGTTTCAACGACCTTAATTTAGGGATATTTTTCGATGAAAGGAATTGTTACGTGTTTATTAAGTTGAGTTGAGTTTTAAAGAAAATTAATGTTTCTTGTATTCTGGTACGCGATAGGGAGTAACTCTAAATTTACAAATCGAGATAAACGCATCGCTTCTTCTAGCGAAATTTAGTAGTAGGAGGAATTTAAAAAAAAATATAAATAAAAGAAAAGAAAGGATACATATTAAGAAAATGAAGCTGTATGTACCAGATATAATAATATTTGATACAATATTTGTTACCAATGTGTATAAATTTAAAATAATAATTAATAAGGAAACTTAGTATATACTTGTAGAGTTAAGTTTAGCTTTACCAACTTTTTGTAAACAAACGTTAATCATCGTGACAAAAACATGTTCTACGTTGATTTATAAGCCGGTAGATTATCTCAAATAATTTTTTCGGAAGTAATCTGTAGCCCAAAGTTCCTACAGGCATATACAACATATATTTTTCCCATTTACGAAACGAAACAAAATAAAGTTTTTAATCGTAAAATTGTCTTTTTTATTGTAAAAAAAATTCTAGCCTTGAAAATAATACTTTAAAAATTCAATTTCCTCATTTTACTCTACAAATATTATCATTCGATATTTTTTCTATTTGTAGAGCTACTCATTTTTAAAATAGAATTATGCGTACAGAGCGAAAAAATCTATAATTTCAAAACTTTTAGCGTAAAAGTCTACATATGGTAGTTAATTTAATTTTATTTATTTTAATGTATTAAAAAATTTATTTTATTAATTAATTTATAATTTTATGATTAATTATTTTTTGATAATTTTATTATTAATTGTTGTGTAGCTTTTCAATCACAGATAGCGGGAAACCGCGGAATCAGTGATGCTATGGCGTTATAGTCAGACGCTGTCCATCTTCAGAATCTCTTCAGCGTCCGCGCTCAGCAGGGCGTTAAAAAAAGGGCGTCATAAATTTATCTTGATTTTTTATATATTTTTAAAGTCCTTGTGAATTTTTTTTCATATTAAAAAATTTTTTTTATATTTCATGACGTGTAGAATTATTTTAGAATATTTCGAGATATTTCAAATGATTTTCCCGAGTGCAACGCATGCGCAGTGGTATCAGTTGAAGCCAAGTTCTAATTTAAAAATTCGATTTCTTCATTTTACTCAACAAATATTAAATTTGGAATTTTTTCCCTCTGTAGAATTAATCAATTTTTAACTAGAATAATCCGTACAGAGCGATAAAATATCTAATTCAAATATTTTTTAAGTAAAATGAAAATATTAAAATTTGAAGTTGGATTTTGAATTTTTCGTTTTATGCAAAAAGTATCGAAACTAAATATTTTTTCGCTCTGTATGCAGTTTTATATTTGAAAAAAGATTAGTGCTACAGAGCGAAAAAATATTTATCTATTATTTTCATTGAGTAAAATGGAGAATGGAATTTTGAGCTTAAAACTTGGGTCCAACGCTTACATAGAGTGGAAACTCGATGGCGACTATAGTCCCTGCAAGGTTGGAAATAAATCTAGGTTATTCCGACACCGGAAGGTTCCCTGGCCCCCCCACAGGAAATAAATAGTATCGTCACATTAATATTCCGAACAGACTTTCTTATCCAGCGTTCTTGTTTCCCTGAAAAGTTTGACACTAGAAAAATATTTTCATTCTCTTCGTAAACAAATTTCTAAAATTAAACTGGAAGATTCGAGGAAAAAATGACGCACTCACAGGAGAATCAATCTGAATTGATCGCCCTCGCAGAATTAGCAGGAATCCATTCTTCTCCTGCCGTATTTCGGTTATAAATTTTAAATGTTTTTAAAAAAAATTTCAAGGGATTTTGGAGATTTTAAGGAACTTCAAGGGATGTCAAGTGATTTTAAAGAATTTCAAGGAACTTTTAAAGAATTCAAAAATATTTTTGGATTTTAAGCAATTTAAAGTAATTTAAGGGCGTTGGACCCAAGTGTTAAGCTCAAAATTCAATTCTCCATTTTACTCAACGAAAATTATAGATAAATATTTTTTCGCTCTGTAGCGCTAATCTTTTTTCAAATATAAGACTGCATACAGAGCGTAAAAATATTTCATTTCGATACTTTTTCCATAAAATGAAGAATTCAAAATCTAACTTCAAAATTTAATATTTTCATTTTATTTAAAAAATATTTGAATTAGATATTTTATCGCTCTGTACGCATAATTATAGTTAAAAATTGATTAATGCTACCGAGGGAAAAAATTCCAAATTTAATATTTGTTGAATAAAATGAAGAAATCGAATTTTTAGAACAGAACTTGGTTCCAACACCCTTAAGGGTGTTGGAGCCAAGTTCTAATCTAAAAATTCGATTTCTTCATTTTGCTCAACAAATATTAAATTTGAAATTTTTTCCCTTTGTAGAATTAATCAATTTTTAACTAGAATTATGCGTACGGAGCGAGAAGATATCTAACTCAAATATTTTTTAAGTAAAATGAAAATACTCAATTTTCCACAATAATTTACAATAAAGTAAACAAAAAAAAGTCGAAAGATTTAAAGTTCTAAAGATTTATTTATAACAGTTAAAACTCATAATTTATGTTAAGGGTATCACAAAATACACCAGATCATTTTATTTTAATTTCACTAGAATCATATAACGTAGAAATTCAATCAAATTTTTTTTTGCAGCGTCTTGATGGAACTTCTCGCCCTGCAAGTTTGTCCGGAAGATGTTTACACGCTCCTGAGGCAAATCAGCAGAGTCTCGTCTCAAAAGAGAAAACTCGCTCCGCGTTCAAAACCAGTTTAATCTAAAAATGTTCTCTCCAATTTTATAAAAACTATTAATAAATTAAATTTTTTTAGCTACTGGATTCGGCGTTTGTTTCCTGAATCTTACTGGTTCCTGATTTCGCTAAAAGATGAGCCATTTCATTTCCATGATTTCCAGAGTGACTCAAAACATGAGCCTGTAAATAAAAAATGTTAGTAAATATTTAAACGCTTAAAATTCGAATAATTGGAAATTTACAATATCCCAAATGGAAAAGATCATGAATTCCGTCACTAGTGATATTTTACTGACCCAGGCAACTTCCAAAGACGAAAGAGCGGATTCTAATTCTATGAGTTGATCCTTATTAACTACTGGTTTATTGTTCGACGTTTTCCAACCGCTAACTTTCCATTTCTTCATCCATTCTGTGACGCATTTAATCAGAAATAGGGAATCCGTATTAATTTTGAGTTTCTGCACTCCAGCTTTTCTCGCCTGTCGCGCTGCTTCTGTCGCAGCCATAATTTCGGCGATGTTGTTAGTGGATCGACCGACAACAGACTCAGAAACATTTCTGAAATGTAGAAATAGTCGTTACTGGAAATTCAGTTGGATCCAAGTTCCAACTTCAATTTTCGATTTCTTCATTTTACTCATCGATTATTATAATTACATACTTTTCGCTCTGTAGCATTACTCATTTTTTAACTAGAAATATGTGTACAGAGCGAAAAATGTATAATTTTAATATTTACCTTGTAAAATGAAGAAATGGACTTTTGAGGTCAAATTTCGAGTTCTTCGTTTTACGAATAGAATCATTTAAATTAATCATTTTTTCGCTCTGTTGTCACACTTCTAATTTAAAAAAGAATAGCGTTAAAGAGAGTAAAAATATATTTTGACAATATTCGTTGAATAAAATAGACAGATGGCATTTTGAGATTAAAAATAGAGGGCAAAAATTATTCTTACAAGGGATGCCCGTCCCCAAACCAAACTCCAATTCCAGCTTTTGGATCTTTTAAACCATTGGAATTGCAGGCCCCGTCTGTGTAGACATTCACGTATCCATTATCGTCAATTATGAAATTGTACTCAAATTGAGTCGATGGAGGTTCGATCTGAAAAATATATATTTATAATTATTGTTTAGGTCACATTTTATCTGAAATAGTTATACTTTAAATAATTCTAGAGTTTATTTAAGGCTGTCTATACCAAATTCAATTCTAAAATTTGATTTCTACATTTTAAATTTTGAATTCTTCGTTTCTTCAACAAAGTATTACAATTAAATATTTTTCTTAATAAGCCAGAATAAAAATTGATAAGCATACCCTACTTATCTGTGGAGTTTCTGGAGTATTGACTTTATCTAACTGTACAAAGTTATCTTTTTCATGCTTTAAATAAAATAGTTCACTTTCGCAGCCCACATCGTTGAAAAACCTCTGATGATTATGGAAACATATCAACCTTGGCAGAAGACGACTTCGAAATCTGAGGAAAAACGTATTTAGTGTTAGAAGGAATAATAATAATAATAATACTAATAATAATAATAATAATAATTATTATTATTATAGGGAACAACTCTTCGTCGAAATAAATAAAAAATTTTAAGTATTTTTTGAAGGAAAATATTTTTTATTTTCGAGAATTTGAATTTAGAGCCGTTCTAATCTAAAAATTCGATTTCTTCATTTTACTCAACAAATATTAAATTTGGAATTTTTTCCTTCGGTAGAATTAATCACTTTTTAACTAGAATAATGCGTACAGAGCGATAAAATATCTAATTCAAATATTTTTTAAATAAAATGAAAATATTGAATTTTGACGTCAGATTTTGAATTCTTCGTTTTATGCAAAAAGTATCAAAAAAATATATTTTTTTTCTCTGTACGCAGTCTTATATTTGAAAAAAGATTAGTGCTATAGAGCGAAAAAATATTTATCTATAATTTTCGTTGAGTAAAATAGAGAATGGAATTTTGAGCTTAAAACTTGGGCATTTTTGTTTTACGGCAAATAAATGTTTTCCCAATAATAATGATTATATTTAATAATAACGAAATATATATAAAAAAAATATAACGAAATAAAATGTCTTACCTGGAAATCATACCAGATTTTTTATTTATCTCACATATAATGGAGATTATTGCCCTCGGTGCGTCACTTGTACTGTAAAGAAAATTTTTTGTTAATTTTCATATTTTTAAAACTTAATTTTAAATAATCAATAACTTTTTTTTTTTAATAAAATTGTACAGTAAAATAATCGTAAAACTAAAAAAAAGCTTTCCTATTCTCAAATTAATTTCATTACTTTACAATTAAAATAACTAGTATTTTACTTAAAATTTAGTCTTTAAATTTTAATATTTTATTAAATTCGATTTCTTCATTTCACGCAAAAATTATTAAAATTAAATATTTTTTCTCTCTGTAGAGGCATTCTTTTTTTAATTAGAAGTCTGTCTACAGAGCGAAAAAACATCTAATTATAATATTTGTTAACTAAAATGAAGAGATCGAATTTCCAAGTTCCAAAAGCAGTTATTTTCAAATTATCTAAAGCATCAAAAAAAGACAGCAAATATAAATTCTTACAACTTTGAAACTTAATTGGTTGGACAGAAAATTTATCGAACTTTCATTTCTGTATCTATTTTCTTTCAGAAATTTAGAACTCAAAATAAAAATTGTGAAAAAAAAGTGAAATGAATCGAAAACACAATTTCTCGTTATTTTACAATCGCTCGATTGTAATTTATCGATTTCGTTGGGAAAAAAGTATAAACAATGTAATATAAAATGTATAAGGTTTTTATTCTTTCTAAACACACAAATAAATACATACACGCAAATAATTCACAAGTAATTAACGTAATTAATAAGACACCTACTTACCCCTTTTAATGTTTATCGCACATTCTAGATTCCATTTAATATCAGCTGAGGTCACGGTTGGGTAAGTAAAATACCTTAAATAAAGTACACTGAAATGCATTAATGCCTT
>CAJFCP010025742.1:93396-115554 GCA_904066005.1 Synergus itoensis | reverse complement strand
ACAGTTTCTTTCTTAGATAATCTCGAATGCGTATTTTAAATTGTATCCATTACTTTATATATAGTAGTTTCTGATTGATGATGAAAAGTAATAAAAAATATGTAATGGTTTGCAGTATGGAAATTTTTATTTTCGTTCTGACGTTGAACATCAAACACTTTTTTATAGCAGCGTAGAGCTGGAAAATTGGAACGACTTAATAACCAATCGACAGGGATTTTCAATTAAACCGCACACGCACTCGACAACCATCGATAGTCAGCGGTGGAGTGAAAATCGGACTGAAAGAATTTTGAAAGGAAGATATTTCTGCGTTACAAGCACAATTTAAACAAAACATAAAAATTTCTCTGCGCCAATAAAAGCATTTTATAGAGCAATCCATACAAACGCGTCAGGTGCATCCGACACTGAAAATTGAATTTTACTTGATAGGTCAAGTAAATTGTATTTTTCGTTGCTGAATAGTCAATATGTAAATTGTGAAAATACATTTATTTTAGACTATTTACCAGACATAATGGGAAATTTACTTAAGGGGATCATCCCGTGTGACAGCCATTTTTTTAAGGTTTTTTCGAAATTTTTTGTAGCGAAATTAAAAAACACAGAGCTTCCAAATTTTTACTATATATTTATTCAGTCTTTAGTAGTAACTCTGAATTTTTATATGCAAAAATATAATCTTGATCGCGAGTTTAATTGAGCGAATGGCAACCATATGAAAAAAAGGTAGGTAAACGGCGTCCATGAGAGTGGCTTATCTGAAATCAAAAAACAATATTGGATGTTATAATCTATAGGTGGATGGCTATCGCCGGAACTATGATTTTTTGAAAATCTCGAAAATTCAATTTTTTATATGCTTTTATACATTAAGACCCAAAATTTCATGATTTTTTGCGACTATTTTTTATGAAAAAAAAAAACGGTTCAATATTTTTCAAAAATCCTAGTTCCGGCGATAGCCGTACGTGTGCTGAATGTATCATTAAAGTTTGAAATAAATCGATTGAACCGTTTTTGAGAAATCGTAGACGCCATTTTAAAAAATGTAGTTTCGAGAAAAACGCGTTGAAAGTTCGTTTGAAAGTTGAGCGGTCGGCTTCGAATTTTTGAAAATTACTTTACCAGTATATTCTATACATGCTCTAGATTGGATTTATGCAAAAAAGAATCGATTTTTTGACAACGTCACACGGGATGACTCCCTTAATCAAAGTAAATATGTATGCTTTTGTCAAGGCAATTATTCAACTTTAAAGGCTCTTAATTCTAATAGCGGATCACTGCTGCGTGTTTGTTTATTTTATTTATGCTTTATAAATTAAAAATTTTCTTTAACATACTTTTGTACATTTATTAGATCAACTTTTTAAGAAGCAGAACAGTAGACTAAAATATAATGTTTTCTGAGCTTTCATGCTGCTTTCCTGGAGAAATAAATAAATTGGTGAAATAGTTCTGTCCACGCTATGAAGTTCAGTTTAAATAGAATACATAGCAAGAGTTGGCCCTCAGTGCTATGATGGGACTAACACAAACACTAACTTCCTCCTCGACTTCCTCCGTTTATCCCTGAGTCGAATACAATGAAATTTAACCAGTTTTATGCGAAATAAATTTATGTGCATAATTCACACACTTTTAGCGAGGTACAAACTGAGCTCTGTTTGTTGCAGAAAATGCGAGGCTATACAAAGCCAGAAAGATTTCTCTACATTTCACAAAAGGATTCTTTTGGGCATTTCAGCCCCGACGATTCGGATTCATACTTTATTATCATGCAAATAGAATAAATCTCGAAAAGTTCGTCAAGTTATAAAAGCATAAAATTAAAGTTCCTCGGAGAATTGAAGTGTAATTTATGAAATCAATTTAGTCCATAAGTTATTATTTAACAACTTGATGTTTTCAAAAATTCAAATTTAAAGGGACCTATCAGTTAAAAAATCGATTTTTTCATTACATTTTCTGAAAGAATGTAGTTTCGAAAATATTCTCTCCAAATTTTATAAAGATCTGAACATTATTAACGAAGATATAACCATTTGAAGCGAAGTAGGTATAAGCAGGTATAAAACTTTAAACGCGTTTTTCTCGAAATAAGTTTTTTAAATCGGTGGCCAACACAGCGCCTCAACGGCTGATCCGATCATTACAAAATTTTTATTAGTTATTTAAAACATAATTATCTAGGGAATGAACGGAAGAATTTTTTGAAAAAAAATTTTTTTGTTTTTTTTTTGAGGTGAAAAACGGGCGTTCTTTCAGAAAAAATGAATTTTTTTGTTCAAAAGTCCGCCATTTAAAAAAAAAATAAAAAAAATGCCTTCATTCATTTCCTCCCTACACATGTTTACTAAAGAATGCCGTTGGATTTTTTGATTTCACATGATTCGGATTTGACCAGTTTTGGCCAACGAAAACGCCCTTTTTTTGTGGACCTCTCGGAGATTGGTCGTAACTTCTTTATTTTACATTACTTTTAATTTAAAAAATTACTGAAAGAGATTCAAATATGTAGTAATCGAATGGACAAATACTTGTAACATGATAAATAAACCTGTCTTTAAAAAAAAATTTCTAAAAAATCGCTCTTTTTTCAACCTCTCAGACTGATAGAGGATAACAGGGAAACAGTATTTAAAAATTTTTTAAAGAATTTCGAAAGTATATATATATATTATATAATACAAAATAATTCAGAGTATTTAATTATTGAAATAAAAAAACTTTTAATTTCTTGTCTAATTTCAGAAATCTCCAAGAGTTTCAAAATTCTCTATCCTTTAAAACGTGGTGCAATTCCTTTAAATTTCATAAAAACACTTGATGCTCCTTAAAATTCCAGAATATATCGTTATATCCCTTAAAATTACTTAAAATCCTATGAAATCTTATAATATTCCTTTAAGTTTCGCAAAATCACTTGAAGTCCCTTAAAACTTACTCAAAATTCCACGAAATCTGCATTATTTTATCTAATCTAAATAATCTAAATAATCTAATCTTAAATACTTTTAAATTCTTGAAAATCCGATGGAATCTCACCAAATCCCTTAAAATTTCTGAAAATAAAAGTCGTTAAAATTATACAAAATAAAAATAAAATTTTAAAATCCTTTAAAATTACTTAAAGTATAATAATTACTTGAGTCCCCAAAAATATTATCAAATCTCATAAAGTTACTTAAAATCGCATGAAATCCTCTGAATAAATTCCTAAAAATCCAATGAAATCTCGTAAATCCTTTAAAATCCCTTAAACCCTTAAAATAGCTCAAAATGCTATGAAATATCGTAAAAAAACTTAAAATTACTTAAAATTACTTAAAATTTCACACAAATGTGTAAAATCTCTTAAAAGTCCTTAAAATTACTTAATATCCCATAAAATATCTTAAAATCCCTTAAAATTCCTCGAAATACCGTGAAATCACTTAATATCTCTAAAATCTCAATAAATTGCGTAAAACCCTTTTAAATTCCCTAAGATTATTCTTAATACAACTTTTCGGACAGCAATCGTTTCAACAATGAAAATAATCTGAAGAATGTCTTTAAAATCGGTATATTCACACAATTCGCGTCATTTTTAAACCAATAAGGTTTTCGACCTAAATCTAATATGTCAATTGATCAAAAATTGAGGCTATAAAATTGTATGCTTATTAATACTTATAAAATATAAAAATTGAAGTGCTATAACATTTTACAGACTCATATTTTACTTTATTTCACAGATGACTGGCTTTTGCGTAGAGAAATGTATTTCTATGACATTCGCATATCTTTAAACTCATGTGCGACTCGCGACTATACATACACTATTTATGCTCAAGAGTGAAGTGGGAAATCTATTGAGAGAAAGAGGAAATGAGACAGAGGAACATGGAAGCCTTAAGAGTGAAGGAACGCAGCGATTCTATTTGCCCTCGGACTAAACTTCCTCCCGAGAGCGAGAAAGCGAGCCAAAATAGAGGCATGCACCTGTCCTGACAGAAAAAGAGGAGTATAAACCCTCTTCAGGCCCGTATACTCTAGAGGAATATATACACAGAGGAAAGTAACAGGTTTAGGTTTCAAGAACTTTACAAATTTAATTTCGTCTGCATTGAAATTTTAAACTACATTTCATTTATATTTATATACATTGGATTCATTACATTATAGTGAGTAACTCTTCTTTCCAGACCTAAACCAAAGATATTATACATAAACACTTAAATAACTCGAAGGTTTGATAAAAAGCCAGCTCGGAAGATTGCATTATATTTTTTTCTAATTATAAATGATAATGAATGAAAAATCCAGATCAGCATTTACGACACTGTCCCTCGAGTTTTCTTTTCCCCTGTCTCTTTCCTTATATTTTCTTTCTTTCTCCATTACATTTCCACTAGGTTTCTCTCTTAAGCACTTTCAGTGTTGTCTGTTTGTCCTTATCTCTCTCTTAGCATTTGATTCGCTCTAACTCTCATCCCCTCAGCTTTTAGCTCGGCAACATTTGCTGACATACTATTTCCGTCCGGCGTGGCGGTGGAAACGACCCAACTCACTTAATGTTTGCCGAACTTGCAGGGATTTTATTTAAGAAGGCTTAAATAGAGGAGAATAGAACATTTTTGATGTCCATATTGAATTATGCAAATAAACTCCGCCAAGCAAAAGTTTTCAGTACAATCAACATAGTTTGTGAAATCAAGATGAAAGAAAAAAGTTTTACTAATCATCAGACTCTATTAACACTTCTCTTTCTACAGTCAATAAATTATTAACACTTTCCCTTTCACTGATGACATTTATGATGTTTACACAGATTAAGAAACTTCTTTCTACACCATATAGTAATTTAGTTTCAGTTTACTTTACACGCCCCAAGGGAAAAAAAGTCACCCTCCAGGAACCTCTCTTCAGGGTCAATTCACAGCATAATTTAGAACTGGCTTTTGTTTGACACTTGAGGATCATCGGCAGTTTAGAAATGTCTTTTTATCTCTACGACCCTTTAAAGAAGGGTGTCTTTTTTCACCACTTTAGACTCTACTCCTCATTAAAAAATGTGTCAGTCAAGCTTTTATGCGCCACGTGACTAAGATGTAGTCATCCCGTTATGGAAATATTTTAGTGAATAAAAAAAATGTATCAAATGTCAAAAAAATGCGGTAGAGACAAATTTTCTCTCATGTCTCTAAACACGTGCACAAGAAATGTTTGAGAATTTGAGATATCGAATTGAAAGTTTGGGAAATTAAATAAAAGACACAAAGGAAGCTTTGTATGGTCCTTGATATTATTTAAAAGTTAAAATGTTGATGTGTTCTCTATAATGTTCTCATACCTTATAACTTATACATATACATACACTTATTACTTATACACTTATATACAGTCTAGTATTTCTTTTTGGGTCTCTTGAAAAGAAGGAGCCGCTTCCGGTATCAAAACGAATTCTCGAGAGACGGAATGACATCTCATACTCATAGAGAGGTCAGCCTGACTTCCTAGAAAAGAGGGGGTGACCTCACTTACGTCGTCAACTTAAACGTTATTACATACTGCTGCAAGTCAGACGTTTATTAAAACCCCTCCAGACGCATTTTTGCACGCTCCACTATTATTTCCATGCAAAAGGGCTTTCAAGGATTCGGAAATGCCAAGTCTTCACGAGAAGTTTCAAAGTTTTAAGATTTTATTACTGGAAAGAAAAGAAAGAAACAATCTAAACTATAGTTTAGATTGTTTCTTTCTTTGATACAACTTGATACAACTTGATACAACTTGATACAATTTTTATACAACTTGACAGCTATAGCTGTCAAGTTGTATCAATTTTTGTGCTCATTCAATGAGCACTTTGCTTCCTGTAAGCAAATATGATTTGCTTCCTCATAGAGGAAGCATTAAGTATTTAATTTTCTTTACATCAGCATTAAATTTTGATTATTTGAGAAGTTATATTCGAAAAATTAATTTTCGAAAATTACAATAAAGCATAACTTTCTTATTTTTGAATGAAATGGATTAATCTTATAGGTCAATCGATTCGTCTGGACACAATGAATCTTCATTTCCCTAACACCAGCTTTAAATTTTTATTATTTGAGAAATTATATTTGAAAAATTGAATTTTTAAAAAATAATTTTTTATAACTTTCTTGTTTCTCAATGAAATGCATTAATGATATATGTCAATCGATTCATCTCGACCCAAAGAATATTTAGTTTCCTTACGTCAGGTCAAAATTTTGATTATTTGAAAAGTTATAGTTGAAAAATTAATTTTGAAAATACAATTAACCATAACATCCTTATTTTTTAATGAAATGCATTAATCATATAGGTCAATCGATTCGTCTCGATGAAAGGAATCTTCATTTTCCTTACATCAACTTTAAATTTTGAATATTTGAGAAGTTATAGTGAAAAAATGAATTTTACGAAAATTATTAAAGTACGCGAAACTTGTAAAATTTAATATTTTGGTAAACCCTTGTAAAAAAATTCAACTTGGTAAATAGTGGAATAAATATGCCAAATTTCATCAACTTATATATACGTGTTCTAAAGATATTGCAGAATCGTTAAAAGCGTGACATACATACACAGTACACACACATATATACATACATACATACATACATACATCCGGACAATTTTTCAGGACATCATATTAGATATATTCCACTTAAAATGTGTTCAAAAAAACCTTTTTTAAGAAACTGGATTTTTGTCACCACCACAAAGCTTCCTCTATGAGGAAGCAAAATGGTAATCTTTTAAATTGGAATTTATTTACATTATCAAATCCAGTTCAAAATTCGAGTTCAAGTTTATGTTTTTAAATTTTCATTCATCATTTGATATATTTTCCACTCTAACTACTATGAAATCTCTACAAGTTTTATGGTAGAATTAACAGATGCACACACGATTATTTATTATACTTCTTACAACTTGAATCATTCAAAAAGCAATGCAATTTCGCTGATTCAAATTTGAAGGAATTTCAACTGATTTATAGGAATTTTAATGGATTTTGACAATTTTCAAGTAATTTTTACGAAGTTCTGAAGATTTTTATGATTTGTAAATAAAGATTTCGTAGAATTTTAAGGTATTTCAGGATATTTCGCGGAATTTTAACGGAATTCATGACATTTTAATCTTTTTTAAAGCTAAGAGGTTTTTAAGAACTTTCAGAGATTCCAACGAATTTTCATCAATTTCTAATGTTTCCGTGAAATTTCGAGGAATTTAAAGAGAAATCAAAAGATTTGATATCTAAAGAAACTTTAAATTTTATTGTAGAATTCAAAGATTTTCAAAAAGTTTCTGGGAATTTTAAGAGGTCTTAACGAATTTTAAGAGACTTCAACGAATTTTAAGCGATTTTGAAGGTTTTCGTGAAATTTTAAAGTGATTTGAAAAGGTTTCTGGGTATTTTAAGAGATTTTAAGGGATTTTAAATCTTGTTGTGAAGTTTCGAAAAGATTTCCAAGAATTTTAAGGGACTTTATAACGAATTTTAAATGTTGTGATAAAATTTCCAGGAATTTTAAAAAGAGTCAAGAGATTTTAACCATTTAAAAAATAGTTTATGGAATTTTTAAGAATTTTGTGAAATTTTATGAGATTTATAATAATTTTAAAGGATTTTCTGATTTTTAAAAGATTTCATAGAACTTTAAGGATTTCATGGAACATAATTAAATTTCTAATAATTTTAATGGATTTTAAAGAACGTATAGTGACTTTAAATGTTATTGTAGAATTTAAAGTATTCAAGAAGAAGAATTTAAGATTTTTTAAAAAGAATTTCAAGAATTTTCTGGGAATTTTAAGATGTTTTCACGAATTTTAATAGATTTCAAGGGTTTTTTTATCAATTAAAATATTTTATGGGATGTAAAGGATTTTAAAATTTGTCAGGGAAATTTATAGAGCGATTTCAAAAGATTTTTATAATTTTTAAAAGATTTTGTAGTATTTAGAAGGATTTCGAAAGTTGTAAAATTGTAAAGGATTTTATAAGATTTGTCTAATTTTTGAAAGATTTTTTTAGTTTTTAGGAATTTTTAGAAATTTTTGCGAATTTTATCTTAAATTTCAAGAAATTTATGATTTTAATGGTTTTTTTGGATTTTTAAGGGATTTCAAGAGATTGATGCTGAGAGTTTTAAGAAATCTTAAAGAATTTTAAGGGATTTCGAGAGGGCAATGAAATTGCACTGAAGAGGTTTCAAGTTAATTAATTTCGTAGTTTAAGTTAATTTTGAGATACCAACTTATAAGCCTAAATATCCACGATTTATAAGTTTTTTATTTTCCTGTAGATTTGTGGTGAATGACTAATTTCATTGCTGAGTTTAATGTATGAGCAACGCCCTTAACAGAATGTGCCGAAAGTGGTCTGAGAAGTGGTTGCAAACTTACAAGATGGGCAGGCCCAGGTGCCAATATAGAAGCAAAGATGGCCGCAAGCAGAAACTAAACTCCCTTTAAGTTAGGAGTACTTAGAAATTTCTCTCGCCAGTTTAAGTTCAACCTTATTGTTCCTATCAAGGATAATCAACGATATAGCAATAGATATAGAACACAAAAGTGTCGATTACAGGAAAAGTGCCTGTATTATTTAACACTTGATGCCAGCGTTATCAAAATTAGATACATCAGATTAATTGAGAGTTTTGGGTTAGTTTGAATAAGCTTTAGGATAACGGAATACGGGAATAGAACGACCATCCAACGACCATCCATTCGTGGTTTATGAACGAGAGAAACTCAAATATTTGAGGTTTAGGATCAGATGCATAAAGTCGCTAATCAGGAGATCAAAATACACTGTTTATTAAAGTTATTATACGTCGATCTAATCTCTTCATAAACTACTGACCAAACCAGCATAGGAGAGTCTCGTTTTGTTTGAAACATTGTAACATATAACCCACAATGGTACTAGAATAACTTTTGTTAGATAAAAGCTTTATTGCAAAGAGGATTGTGGCTGGATATGAAAACGCCAGACTGCTAGCACGTATAAGCTCTTGTGGTACAAGGGCACGCAAATGTGCGATTAATTAAATTGCATTTTGCCTGCGGATTTCGCAAGTGCACGTGACACGAATAAGTACAGATCACGGTGGTATCCTCAGCATGTAAACTGTAAAAAACTGCTTTTTTCTAATACCTGGATATTGGTATCAGATTACGTTATGAATGTTAAAAGAATGTAAGAAAAGAATGAATCACAACTATCTTTTATAATTTATATTTTCCGTGTATTCATCTTCTGGGAAACATGACAATTTCTATTACTGGTTGATGAATATTCATCCGAAGAATACTGAATCCATAACATCTGCAAGACAGTATAAGGAGGAGAGGAGAGGTGATTTTAATGATGTTTACGATTCTCGCCTCATAAAGTTAAACCTCTATTTGCACATAAAAAAAGGAAGAAGCGACAACAATTTCCGGGCCTAAACTCTGCCAGTTTGGTTTCTCCGAAAATTAAGTCATTTTGAATTCTATTAGCTGTTTTTGTTAGCAGAACCCGAGCAATATCGCAGACTACTGAGGGGATATACGAAATCACATACCGACTTTATAGTTCCGCAGTGCGGTCACTGAAAGCATCTTTGGGCGTTTCACGTCCTCACGCCTGGCTTTTATGATCCATTCCGTTAACCTTTCATCCGGCCCACACTGAAAAGATGGACAATTGAGTCACCCTCATTCTTAATAAATCACTCGAACTAAAAAAGATTGGCTTTAAAGCTTGAATAATTAATTAAAATGGAGTATGTGTATAAAAAATATCATCTGGGGATGTACTTATACAACCCCCAGCAGTTCGCGCAATATAGTTGTCAAAATTGTAGTTGTTTTTATTTATTACTTTGGTGTTTTAAACTTTAAATTTCAAACCTTTGAAAAGTCTTATTAGTGAATAATGAAAGCAATTACACAAATGTTGACCAGAAAGGGAACTTTTCGACTTGGATCTGTAAACATGTGGTTTCCTTCATCCTCGTTAACGAAAACATGCCCCTTTACCTTTCGGTAGGAAATTTTAACGCAACCGTAACTAAACACGTTTTTTTATCTCAATGAAATAGGGAGAACTAAACTGTGGAATTGTGCGAGTTCGTCTTGCTAAAATGAAAGAAATTAAAATTAAATGAAAGAAACTTTTATAATGAATAAATCCCTTGATTTGAATCCCTTTAAAATTCCACGAATTCTAAGAAATTCGAAATCCCTAGTAGAAATTGGTCCTAGTTTTATGCAAGTTTCTAGTCAATTTTTCCCTACGTCTGGTTAACACCCAACTAGGAAACTTGTCAGTTACTAGTGAGGAATGTAACGCTGCTTCTAGTGAGGAACTGACTAGTGACTAGGAAATCTAGAAGGAATCTAGTTAGTTTCTTACGAGGGTACTTACGTACTCTCTAATAATAATATATAATGGAAAATTTACAATAAATATTTTCTCTTACACGTATAATCGTACACGGTGTCTTTTATACATATAATCGCACGAAAAAACTCTTTCGAAAAATCGCACTCACTGGGGACTCGAACCCCCAACGACCCTAACAATCCTAAACCCTAGCCTAAACCTAATACACGCACCGGGCACCTTACCACCTGAGCTATTCTATCCGCTTGCACTTCGTTGACAAAATCTCAGCCAAGCTTTATCGCTTAAAAGCCAGATATAATTGCGAGGAATATATTTTTAATTTTTTTTTGTTTTAAACAATTTATAGATAGGTGAATTTAAAAATGTTTCATTTTCAAATTTTTAATTGATCTGTTATAAAAAAAAAAGCTTCCATGAAACCTTATTTCAATGTTTGTATTATTAATTAGTTATTTGTATCACAAAAACTGTTTAATTACAATTTTTTAAAATTATGTTTCAAAAAATGTTTTAATTCGCGAAAATTGAAATTTGTAAAATTATTGTTTACGAGAGAATCTTTTTATATTAAAGCTTTATATTATTATTTCAAATCTAATGTAATAATTTCAAATCTAATAGTTTTTCCCTAGCTTTTCCTCGCGAAAACCTTGACAAGAAAAAAGCGCTCGTTCCAAAGGAGGAAAATCTGTCAGAAATAAGTAGAGGGGTCTTTCGAGTTAAAACTGAGCAGGAAATCCTAGTTAGTTTGTATCGAGATACAGGCAAGGAAAAACTATTCTCGTATTAAATGAGGAAATTTCATTGATTACTAGTCAAGGATTTCCTCATTCAAATCTGTTTAGGAAATTCTAGTTAGGCTCTAACTAGGCACTACCTAGTTTCTCTAGTCTAGTTTTTCCCCATTTCAGCCCTACGAGTTACTTGAGAGTGTTAAGGAAAAACTGGACCAATTTCTACTAGGGATATTTTTAAACTCCGTTAAAATGGACAAAACTTAATCAGTCATTAGTCTTTCTTAATTTTATGTGTATGTTTATGTGTATGCAAGAGTCGCGTTTAAAACACCCTGTATAACAGGGTGTTTTTTTTATCTTGAGACATCGAAATATCTCAAAAAATACGCATCCTACGGGAAAAATTTTCCTAATAAAAGCTTTTTATTTTTGAGGGGGAAAGTCAACTCTGCAAAAATTTACCCCACCCCGCCCCCCAGGAGGCTGGGGCGGGGGTAACTTTGTAATTTTAAATGGCAACTCTATTTTTTTATAACGGATTCAGATTTTCCTTCAAAAAATACGTAAGTTTTATTTGAAACATTTTTTTCGATTCGAGCTGCAATTGCGAAAAATGTAATTGTTGATAATTACATTTTTCGCGATTGCAGCGCCATCTATCGCGAATCGAAAAAAATGTTTCAAAGTATATTTTATATTAACAGAAAAGTAATTTAATTATTTTTAGTTTTACTCCGAATTAATTTTGGTCTAATTTTGTAAGTTAGAAAGCAATTATTCATCGTAAACAAAAGAAAGGTATTTTTATCATTTTAAACTGCGCGCGAGATGTTACGGTTGATACGGCCCTAACTTTTGACCGCATGTCGATTCTGAAATCGATTCACAGCAACTTCAGAGCATGCCCGAAAAAGCCGTAGAATCGGGGTTTTGGTGTATTAGGGACTTTTTTCCCGTAGGATGCGTATTTTTTGAGATATTTCGGTGTCTCAAGATAAAAAAAACACCTTGTTTATGGGCAGCTACCATACCTCGTAAACGTTTTACAACTATAAACGTCCTCACTTTCTTCTCCCCCCTTTACACTTTCCTGTGTGTACTATACTCTGTATGCAGTACCTGTAAGTACATATACATGCACCCTGCCTTTAACAGCGTACAGTTCACTGCACTAGGAAATAGGGCTGGGTAAAATCGACAAGAAAAGGCATCGATACGTTATCGAGAATTTTGGAAAATTATCGATACGTATCGATAAAAAATCGATAATTCCCCCCTCTTGGGGAAAAGCGTGTGAAATGAATAAATTTCACTTGAGGATGCAAAATAGTAAAATACCAAGAAAATTGAAATAATTATAGTCAAGAAAATATAGAAATTATTTTTTATTAATAGAACTTCAAATTACTTTTATCACAGTAGAACTTAAAATAATTATTGACTTTGAATCACATTGAATCACATTAGGTGCTTGGAAACGTTTTTAACACAGAACGGCAAAAAATGAATGACGAGAGACGAACAAAGAGGTTTACAGACTTAGTTTTCAGCATCCATTTGCAGATATTTATAATTTTGGTGAAGAAAAATTAACATTTCTGCCATTTTTGAATCTAACGATGCTCTTTTTTCCGTTATCGTATTGCCAGCTGTAGAATTAACACGTTCTGAAACATTACAAAAGAATTTTATTTTTTATCGATTTTTTATCGATAACATAAAAAAGTATCGAAAATCGACAAGCATTAAATGTATCGATCCGTATCGATACTTATCGATTCTTTCCCCAGCCCTACTAGGAAATTTGTTCTGCAACGTTGTTAGAATTATAGGCATTTCAAAGTGTCTAAAAAAATTTTTTTTGTTAACCCACCTTATTTTCATACTCGCATCTTATTTTACTTTATAAGAGAACAGAAATGCCCATTTTTTATCTGTTTAATTCCAGTGCTCAGCCACTAAATCACCCCTGAAAATTTTCCAATTTTGAATTGCGTCTCAATTATAATTGAGCAATTATATATAATTGGCAATTATAATTGCAATTATAATTGAGCAATTATAATTGGCAACTCTATAGAAAGAAACAAAAGTTCACTGCCATGTATCTTTCGAACCGTTACAGCTAGAACTGTAAATTTTTTTTCAATTTTTTCTGCATTAAAAAACGAAGAGAATGAGATCACAGTGACTAAAAAATAAAATTTATTCAGTGAAGTATAAGGATTTTTGTAAAAACATTTTTTTCGTGTTTTTTTTTAGTTTTTTTTTTTAATTATCTCAGAAACTATATGAGATATCGAAAAATAAAAAAACAAATGGATTCTGCGTTAAAAAACGCATCGAAATCATGTCTTGTTTTGCATGAAAAGAAAAATTTTCACCCTTTTATCACACGATTTGTGATTTTTTGAAAAAATTTTTAACTGAAAAAATCTCAAAAACTTGACATCCTGGAAAAAAACGGAGGTCAGATTTGGATTCAGCACAGAAAACTACAATGGAAATGATATATATATCTCATTCCAACCTCCCTAAATTTGAAACAGTAAAAATACCACTGATTGAAACAGTGCATTTTGTGATAACTAGTAAGACAGTAAACTTTACTGATTTGTCAGTGGAGTTTACTGGGAATTAATAAAATAGTACTAAAGTGAACAGTTTTTGGAAAAATAACTGTTAATTCAGTAATTTGTACTGGAGAAACAGTAAAAATATGTTGCGCAACGAGAATTTTAAATTCGCGCATCGTGCCAACTATAATGCTGCGTGAGTTACTGGAAATAAATTTAAATGTTCACTGGAATTTCAGTGGAAAATTACTGATTGCCAGTAAATACTTACTGGATTCTTTAGAACAAATCTACTGGAACTATAACAGTAAAAAAGTAATGGTTTATCCAGTGGAATTTGTCTTACTGATAAAACAGTAATACTTACTGGCGCATAGAGTTACTTTTTACTGATTCACAGTAGCCTAGAGACTGTCGGAAACAGTGAAATTTTACTGTGAATCAGTGAGTTTTTACTCTTTTATAGGGAGATAGGTCATTTTTGTTGACCAGTGTTATTATATTCAACCAAATTCAGATTTTTTACAATTTTTAAAAACATTTTTAGAGGTCGTTGAAGTCGCTTTTATGCTGAAAATACGGTTTAGCAATTAATTAAGTCAGTATGTATCGAAATATATAATGTTCATTGTACACAGTAACTTTTCATGGTAGTGTAAATGCGGCTATAAAAGACATGTGAATGAGTAAGTTTAACGATTGCAATTTGTATTTTGATATGGTATGAATACATATGAAATTTGAAATTGCATTCACAGAAAGCTTTATTTGCTTTTAAACGTTTTCTTTTTGACGTTCTGCCACTCATTTGCATATGCATATAATGTATAAAGTATCAGTGTAAAAGATGAAATACAATCGCAAAACTCATCATATGCAAAAACAGGGAGTGTTGTATACCTGCAAGAGGTAAAACGCTTTGAACTCATTATTCATACAAGTTTATCTCGTCCTACAGACATTATAACTGCAATATAGAGGAAATGATACGGAAACAAGAAAACACATCGAGGAAAAAATTCGTAGGCAATAAAATTACGATTCGTTCACAATTTCATGAAAATTACGGCAAATTTGAATGTCAGAAAGACGAATTCAAAATGATACATTTTGAAAATGTTTGTTATCCACATTAACATAGAGAATCATTATAGAATTCCGACAACTACATTTTCAATTACTGTGAACAACCTTACAAATTTCTATACATACATATGTAGATATAATGTACAGAATTACGTAAAGGTGTTTCCAGTAATGGATATTGCGGCTCTTCTACAAGACTCACAGCAATTTTGTGCGGCTCATTTGAAAGCTCAGGTGGTAGTTATGTTCGAAAAAATAGAGAGAAAACTGCACGGAATTTCAGTTATTAATTTTTTTTCTTTTGTGACAAATGAAAAAACGAGTGAAAAAAAAATGAAAATCTCTCAGCTTTACTTCCACCTAAAAGTCTTCTTTCCTACAATAACTTCCCTTCTCCTTTATATTGTTCATTCGAAAGCTAATAGGGCTCTGTAGCTCGGATAAAAAGGTAATAGAATACGAGTAATAATTATAATTAAAGAAATGTTTCTTTGATTCAAAGAAATTCTTTTCTGGGTGCACCACTCTTTTTAGAGAGGATGATAATTCACAAAATAATATGAAATTTCTATTCAGCGCATAGATTAATTTAATACGATATCCGTTGTTGCTTGACGTGGTTGTCGTATACAAACCACAGCTCCAGAATCTCGAAGGATGGACTTGAAAGCGACTGAACTACCATTAATAACTTTGAACGAGCGTGCCGAAGTTTTAATGGAATTACATGTGCGCTGAAACGACACGAAGCACGAGCACTCGCGAAGCGCTCGCGCTGTGCTCTCCACTCCGATTTTACGAACTCACGAAGCACGAACAGCGAGCACGTTTACGAATGAAATCAATGACTTTTCATTGATTATTATCACTCAAGAGAATTTTTTTATTTTCGCCGATCGGCATTGGAATTTAATATTTAAGAAATTTACTTATTTCTTCGACTGAGATAATGAGGCGACGATAGTAATACAAAAATTAGATTTTCTGAGAACCTGCCTGTCAATATATCATTAACACTTGCTTGCCACACTATGGGGTAGATTACACCCCAGGCTTTTTTTTCTCTTAATAATTTAAAGTACCGAAACGTGAAGGAAATCGCTTTAAATCAATATTTGTCAATAATTCGAGACAAACCATATTGTCAAAGAAAAATATCCAATGGGTAAAATGGTTCTCAAAATGTATTTAAAATGTAAAATGCAAAATACGTTTACAAAATCTATTTAAAATAGAAAATAGAAAATGTTTTTCTCCCAAGTGGAAAAAAAATGCAGAATTTCTACACAAATTCTGCAGAAAAATAGACAGCAGAATTTCTGCAGAAATTCTGCGGAAATTTTTTTTTTACAAAGCAGAATTTCTGTAAAAAAAAAAATTTCTGCAGAAATTCTGCTGTCCATTTTTCTGCAGAAATTCTGCATTTTTTTCCACTTGGGCTATCTTCTATTTAAAATTAAAAATGTAAAATGCATATTTGAAATAGGTTAGTAAAAAATGCAAAATGGATTTTTATTATTTTTAATAATGTTTAACTTCATTTCCAAAGTCAATTATAAATTATAATTACGTAAAATTTCTTAAAGAATAATTATTATTATTTGCGAAATAAGGCATATATGTCTTCGACGTTACACCGGTAAACACGAATTTTTTGAGTTCTAAATATCAAATTTTTATTTCTTTTACGCAACTAACTTTTTTGCTTTGCTTTCTCATAATTTTATTGTAAATTACTATTAAACGAATTTTGGTTATACATTTGAGTCACTTTTATTAAAAAATAATTACATATTTTTGATTGCAATCAACCGATTTTTTTTTTGTTGATCTAAGATTACCTAACTTATCCAGGGAAGAACCAAAAAAAATGGAAAATGGTATTTTAAGTGAAAAATAGGTTGAAAATCTATTTAAGATGGAAAATGCAAAATGGGTTTCTTCTTTCTATTATAACCCGTCTATTATTTTATAAATAATATTGTTTACAGCCAGATTACCTTAGAAGAATTTGCTCCTTTTATTTTAATAAAATGATGGGCGCCAGACCTTTTGGTCAACTCAAATTTAATTAAATTCATATATCATGAAAGGAACATTTAAATTCTTCCAAATTAGTTCACTAAGCTCAGCCCCAAATTCTGGATAATGGTAGAGGGAAGGATTTTTATCTGAAAAGATTATCTAAATATCTCAAGTTACTTCAAGATGAAATAACAAATTTAATTTCAAAATTTAAATAATTTATTCAAACAATTTTGTAGTTCGAGATATTCACATGGGTTAAATTCAAAATTTCCATCAATTATACTGTTTTAACAATATTTTGTCAAATCTGAATCAAAATTATCAAATTGATTTACAATTTTGGATTCTACAAAAAAATATTATCTAATTATTATAGATAATTTACGAGTTTTATCTAAAAATTCATTATTTGCGACCTAATTTAACTTAAACTTTAATTCAACATTCTGATCTGAAACTATTCAATAAGTCATAGAGTAATTACAAAATTGATTCTTACTCCAAAAGTTAGATAAGCACATTTTGAAGAAAAAAACAAAGATTTTAAATAAATCTATAAAGATTTATGGAACATAATTATATTACAGAATTCCTAACCTTTAAATCAAATCATTAAATAAATAAGTGACCTTTCGTCAGTTATTTCGGACTTGGCATAAATCAAAATTACATAGACATAATCACATTACACAAAAAAGAAAAACAATCCAATTGAGAAATTCAGAATTGACTCTAAATATTAATTTAAGGAATCTCAAAGCATCAATTTAAAATAATAGTTAGGGCTTTCTTGGCCAACTAATTATAGAATCTCAATTGATCGAGGCTTTCTTGGCCAATCGATACAAAAGACAATACTAAAATCATGATGCTACTCCAATAAAATACAAAGTCACAAATAAGATCATATTAATCTGAATTTCTCAAATGAAATAAACAAAAATCTTACCCAGAATGAATATAAACTTGAGGAGATTGATATTTATGATGAATCTTAAAAGGGGACTAAATAATTAAACTAAATTTGGGAGGACTAAATTAATGATGCTTTTCTTTCGGAAGCTGGTGACGAAAAGGTGTAGAATGGAGGAGAATGTTTGCTTCCTTGGCAACGTCGCCGCCTAGTTATACCGACAGTGTTTTGTTTCGGCTTCTGATTGGTTGATAGTGTTAGACGATTTCCCTTGGTTCGGGATGCTGATTCAAATTCAAATTATCTTCTGAATTAATAAATGAAACATTTCAATTAATTCAGTCGAGATGTTGTTCATTCTTCATAATGACTTCTCCAGTATTAATCATGTCGAACAAGGTGACTAAATCACGAACATCGACAATTATAATAGTGGGTCTTGACCACCTGCGACAATAGAAGCATTCAAAAATATCATGTTGAACAAGGTGACTAAATCACGAACATCAACACAGTCATAATATTCTTGAATACAATATATATTAATAATATATTGAATCAGGGGCGGATCCAGAAAAATATTTCGGGGGGGGGGGTTTAAATATCCATGGAATATAGCATTGATTATATTTTGTAATTGCATATTAATGGAAATTGCGGATATTTCGGATATACAATGTCAAAAGTTTCGGGGGGGGGGGTTTGAACCCCCTAAACCACCCCCCTTGGATCCGCCCCTGTATTGAATACATAATATTCTTGATACGGCTATTCTAAATTTTCCGCCAGGTGAATAAGTCTGTTGTACTAAATATTAAAGTACAGAGGCATTTTAGAAGTCACTCAATGACACGTTGGATGTGACTAGAAGAAATCTTCCTTATCAACAGCTCGTCTCATCAGAATGGTAAAGGGCGTGAATATTCAAATTTTGCCATGTTCTTCAAAATAGTATTTAGCCTCAAAGAAATTCAAATGAATAAATTGAAGTCTTCATAATCCATATGATTATACGATGATACACGGCTCGATGATGAAATTACATACAATAGAGAAAATTTACAAAGAATTAGTACTTAAAATTAATAATCTAAATTATTTGTCCAAGTCTCAAAATAACGTTCAGCTTCCGAAATTACTAAATAAATAAAGGGATTTAAATGAAATTTGAAAAGTAATTAACTTTGTAAGCTGTAAAATTTAAATAAATTTTACGGCGTTACACTATTTAAAATAGAAAATAAAATGGCATTTTGCATTTCAAATACCTATTTGAAATGAATTCATTTCAAATAGTTATCCAGCTCTGCCAATAGTTAATTTTTTATTACAGTTTTTATGGCTGGGGTGGCCGACACCCCAGTTTAGCAAGCGTTTTACTCCGCGAAGGTGTGGCAAGTAAGGGTTAATTTCTTCTTCAAAGGATTATAAAAAATTTCCAAGAATTCTGTGAGATCCAAAGGATTTTTAAATAATTTTAAAAAATTTCCAACGATTTCGAGGAGTCATAAAGAATTCCCAGGGATTTAACACGTTTTTTGAATATTTTAAAAAATGCCCAAGATTCACATGATACTTTTTATCTCACCCTCTCTTGAAAGATGGCCTTTTTAAAGCCCTTAGAGCGGATACACATGAAAAAGTTAACTTTCAGAGAGAGAGAGTGCTACACAAGTTTTTTATGGCTTTGTTTCTTCTATATCGATGTTTCACTTTGTCATAGATTTTTTTGTTTTAGATATATATTGATCTACCAAATTCCGACATTTTTGTATCGACGTTCCATCACTAGGGCGTAGTCTATTTTTTTGTTGTTTTTTCAAAAAGTATGAGTGATTTTTTTGAAAATTTATTACCTGTTATTTTCTGTTCATATACAATAGCTGGTACATCAACCACAACTGTGAAATTGTATGGGTGACCTGACCACAATTTGTCAGTCTCTGCGAAACTGGAGTATCGATGCCATTTTTCAGTGGTCAATCGTCTGGATATAAAACGCGAAATAAATCTCGCTGCTTCTAACGTCAGATAAATCGTCGACCGTGCCCTCAACCAGTATAGCGATTTTTGTATTCTACGCACTGTTGCATGAATATTTGGTCTCTCAACCGACAAAAAAGTGACTTCGATTGCCAAAAAGTACTGTCAATGGGAGAAATTTAAGGTTTAACTCTGCAACGTCAATTCAAGAGTAGTTTCATTTGAATTGTTGGTTCGGTATACATAAAAAATTCGAAGAAAGAAGTTACTTGCTTTTAACAAATTTATTGAATTTTTTTTTTATAAATAATAGAAATTTTTCAAATTTTTAAATAAAAATTTTAAATAAAAATTCTAAAATAAACCAACTTTTTTGTTTCTCAAACTTGGAGTAATTATATAAATTATAAAACCTTGCTACCTTATCGGAATTTATTTTTGAAATAACTCACGCCCACATGAATTGAAAATTTGGGAAATTAAATGAAAAACACTAAGAAAAATCCCACATTTAATTTTTGAAAAAATAAACTTGTCTAAAAATTGTCAAACTGTAATGATAACAATCTTGCTTCTCAGTTGGACTAATTATTAATAATAAAATCAGTTTATTAACTCGATTTATGATGTTCTATTTGGGATGATATGAATCATTAACATAAACGCTAAGAGCTATATTTACTCAATATATATATTTCAATCAAAGCGACTAGAAATTAATATTCAATCATTTCGCGTTTTAATAAAGTTGCCAAAATGTACCGTGATTTGGAAATTAATAATTTATGTGCCCGTTATTATCGAAAACTTTATTAATGTTCAAATAGTCATTATTACTCTCTCGCATGTTAAATACATTCGTACAGACATGACCACGTGTGAGAATGTAATGAAGACTGAAACGGACGGTTATTATTATACCTGCAAATATAATTGCGCATTACACATGGGACATGAGGGTAGTCGGTACTCGTAATTAAGTTATACTTTGCAACGCGTGTATAGCATTATCGTTATCGTCGTGGAGCGACGTTGGAGCTGTACAAGGAAAAGAACATGGTCATTATTGTTACCCTGGGGTCACTAGGTTATATTCTAAAGAAAATTTACAACATACCAACTTTTTTCAGTATACAAGCTTCAAAAAAACTACCTTAACGAATAATACAGATTAAACCATTAGGCTGATTTATTTTATAGTGTAAAAAATTAAAAACACTACAATATAAAAATTAAGGTTATTTATTTTAAAAAGTCAGCTAGATTTTTGTCATATATCCTGTATATTTATCTATACAATCTACGAAAAGATTTGTTCATCTACATGATTCCTATCAGAAGTTATTGAATTTTGAAGCAAAAATGTATTTTACCCCAATTCTATCTGTACTCTGCCCCTGGTACCACGCAACCTGCTTGCAGATGCGTAGGTGATATTGAGTTGCCTACGTACAGGCGTAGTAGATTCCATTCACTCGTTTGCTTTTGAATAATTATTTATCATGTAAATAATTATTGACCATTCGCTGAAACTAGGCTATTTACTTTAGTCATGAATTATTAGAAATTTTACTTTATAAACTTATTTCAGTCAGGATTATTAGAAATTTTAGGAACTTATGAACAGCTGTAAAGTAAATGAGGATAAAGGGATTATTAAATTTTCAAGTTAAAACTTGAACCCAATACACATAAGATTGTTCAAATTTGAATACCTGCATTCAAAAACTTTTTTTTTTAACTTTTTAGGACTTCGAATTTTTCATTTTTGAATTTTCGATTAATTGAACCAGGGTACAAATCGAATCGAAATTCGAGCTGCTCATGCGCGCACATGCTCTAATCTAATCTCTTATGGCCGATTGGGCTACTACGATCTAATTTTATTGCGGCGATTAATCATAGAGATATTACAGATAGAGGAGCATCTTTTTATAATAGCTATAATAGGATATACACTATTTGGGGTTTTGAAACTTCGCGCGTCTGCGTCCTAGGGATGTAAGTCGATGAAACGTTTCATTGAAACATTGAAAGTTTCATGAAACAATGAAACGTTTCATTGGACCAAAGTTTCTGAAACATTCCAAAGTTTCATAAAATATATATGCGCATGCGCGTTCACATCATGTTGAAGTTAGGTTATTTTGTGTCGTGCTAGATTTGAAATGAAGAAAACCTCATTTCAGTATTGTTATAATTGTATTTTAATATTAATTTATGTATATAAGTTAATTTATTATTTATCTAATGATTTAATTTTTTTAACTGCTTATTTATTTCAATTTTTAATTATTTTCAAATTTCCCGCCCTAATATTTGAAACTTATGAAACTTTGAAACGTTTCAAAAGTTTCATGAAACTTTTCATTTGATTAAAGTTTCATGAAACTTTACAACCCT
>CAJFCP010025742.1:29507-58394 GCA_904066005.1 Synergus itoensis | reverse complement strand
GATTAGTCTTTTCTAGACTAGAAGTTCTAGTCTGCGCCACGCTAGAATCCTACTTTAAATAGGGAAAGATGGGGAAATTTCTACACGTGAACTAGACTTTTGGGCTTGATTTAAGACTTTTTTTTTTCTGTGAAGAGTACAAATAAATCTTTCTAATTATAGTAGACCAAATGAAACTGGATATTGATCTATCCTCTTGAATTATGTCGTGATTATTCAATTCGAGTTATTAAATTTTTCTCTTATAAATAGGGTTGTTTCCAATGTTAGATATCAGTTATCCAATGAATGGATCTTATAGTTTATAAAATTCTAATTTTAAAAACGCCCATCAAATATTTTTTGCATATTGTTTACTATTTTTAATTTAATGTTGAAATTTGAATTTTCTATCACGGTTTCGATTGGAGGGCCACTCTGACGTCATAGCGGTCGGGTTTTCGACCAATCACAGCTTATGTGTCAGTGATTCTCAAATATGTTTTTCTCTGCTGATATTTTGTTTTGGTTATGTCCACATCGAAAATAGAAGTCGGTAAATATTGTTTAAAAAATGCCAAACGAGGGTTTCGTATCGTAAAAGCCAATAGTGGAAATCTACCGAAAGTAGATATATTTATGGCATCGGAGTATTTTAAGAGTAATTATGACTTTTCGTAAGTATCCTCAAAAGATTTCACTTCATAACTTACAGATTATGTTTCACTTCTTTGACATAGAATTTCTTGTTATTGTGAAACATAAAAATACTTTTTTGCACAATTTTTCTTTGTTTGTCACATAAACCTTAATGAATAAAGCTACCAAATAAAAATTCCCGCCTTCAATTTTTAATAATTTTTTTCTGTTGAACGACTCAGCAGAAAAAAAAATTTAAATGCACTTTGAGTTTAGATTAAAATTATGTATTCAAAAATGATTTTATCTAAAATTGTGAAACAACCCTATTGTTATATCGATCTATGTAGTTTTATCCTGCAGTTCTTTTCACCCTCATGAAATTATATATTGGCTAATGGAAAACTATACAATATACAAACCTTATGAGAAACTATTATATTTTGGAAAATTAATCGTAATTTGAGCCCGGAAAATTAAAATTATGTTTCCTGCCTCTCGAATATTCAGGAATTCTCTATGTGAATAAAGTTTCGAACGTTCATTGAACGATCCAAAAAAATTTTTAATTTTTAAAAATTTCTTTCGCTAATATTACTTCAGAGACCTCAAAAACACATTCTATGGAGGAAAATCCCACACTTTCTAATTCTAAGGGTGAGAAACAACCCTTAACATACTTTAACGAATGTGCCATTTTAAAGTCGTTAAAATTAACATTTATTCACAAAAAAAATTGTTCAAGCTAGAAGAAATCCTACAATTAAATCGACAAGTGATTTTTACAAAGTTCTAAAGATTTTTAGAATTTTTAAAAGATTTCGTGGAATTTTAAGGTACTTCAGGATATTTCGCGGAATTTGAATGGAATTCATGAAATTTTAAGAGATTTTTTAAAGGTAGGGAATTTTAAAGGATTTAAAATGTTTTGAAATTTATGATTCTTTAAAGATTGTGGTATTAATTGAGTTTTCTATTAATTTTAATGGACTTTAAATTTTATCCTAAAATTCAAACAGTTTCAAGAAGTTTCTGAGAATTTTAAGAGGTTTTCATCAATTTTAAGAGATTTCAACGAATTTTAAGCGATTTGGAAGGTTTTCGTGAATTTTTAAGTGATTTGAAAAGGTTTCTGTGTATTTTAAGAGACTTTTAAGAGAATTTTAAATGTTGTCATAAAATTTTCATGGATTTTGAATGAATGCAAGAGATTTTAATAATTTTAAAAATATTTTATGGGATTATTAAGAATTTTGTGAAATTTTATGAGATTTCTAATAATTTGAAGGGATTTTCTGATTTTTAAAAGATTTTGTAGAATATAAAAGGATTTTGAAGTTTGTCGTAAAATTTTTAACTATTTTATGAGATTTTTCTAATTTTTAAAAGGTTTTATAGAATTTTGAAGGATTTCATGGAATTTGATCGGATTTCTAAAGATTTTAAGAGATTTTAAGTTTTAAGAAATTCCAAGAGGTTTTTAGGAATTTTTAGAGATTTTTGCGAATTTGAATTTAGATTTCCAGAGATTCATGATTTTAATGGTTTTTGTGGATTTTCAAGGGATTTTAAGAGGTTTCTGGGAGTTTGAAGAAATCTTAACGAATTTAAAGGGATTTCAAAGGTTTTCGTGAAATTTTATTGCGCCATTAGTATGTTTTTCTTGTTTCAACTTCAAGTCATTCAAAAGCCAATCAGGTTTGCAACAACAATGCATGCAAGATTTTCGAGACATTTCGTGACACCACTTTTTTAAGATAGGATGAATTATGTATAAAGAAACTGCTTGAACATTGCCATATAAAAGATATTGCTGTTCTACACATAAACATTCACTTGTTTTAACTATCAGTATCTCCCGTTTTGACATTTATTATGTATTTAGTATAGTGATGTGTTTTTATTAATGAAGCGCGCTCGTAATTTTTTTTTTTCCGTATATATCAATATGAAAATGGACATTTTTTTCTGATCATAAAACGAAGTTTATTACGTAATAGCTCTTATGCATAAATTACGTTTATAATAAGCAGCTACAAAATAGAATTGCGTTGATAACGTTTTGTGATGAATAAAGTTATAAAACTCATGATTCAAAAGTTCTGAACGTTCAAATGAACGAATTTTTGTATTGATTGTATTTGTAACTATAAAATGTTTTTAAATATTGATTCATTTACATTGAAAATAATAAAAAATGAAATAAACTTGTAATCCTGATTGTTATTTTTAGTTGGCACAATATTTCTGGATAAAATATAATTTGAAAAAAATATTTCGTTCATTTGAACGTTCGCAACTTTATTCACATTAAAACTCTTGGATTATATAAAGTTGTTCTGTCTTCCTTTAAAAAATAGACAAATTATTTATCCATGGCGAAAGAGAGGTGGAATGATTAATGATGTTTTAAATTTATGATAAAGGAAAAGTTGCTTCTTTGAATTTATTGACGTTTTGGAAAATGCAATGTCATTATAAATGGCAGGATATCTACAGAGCTCTCCCGGCCACATAAAATAATCCACTTTCAATCTTTCCTCTCTGGCAATTTTATAATGATGAATATATGAGAAAGAAGAAGAGAGAACAACAGAAAAAATAAACTTATTTTGAATTATATTTTTCGTTTAATATTGGCAGTGAAATTGATGGTTGTGCTTATAATCTTTTTAATCCGAGTGCTAATTAGAAGAAACTTTAAAATCCGAATTAATCAGACAAAAGATTTTTTTCTTCAATTGATAGACGAGGTATCTGCTGTTGACCCTTAAACTCTATCCCAAAGCGTGAAAAATTCAATGAATCCTTTAATTTTCAAAAGAGCAGAAGGACCTTCGCAGATGTGATGTGTCCTGTGTGAAATATACGGAGAACAAACGTGTTACTTTTTAATGAATTCACCCTAAATTTGGGTGCAACTCACCCCATAAAACAAAGTCATGTAATTTGAAAATATTTAATAACTGCTTACAAAGTATTTTCAAGCGTTTTAAAGTATTTTGAAGCAAATTGAGAAATAAAATTTCGCATTTGCGGTTTTGTGTGATGTATATAGAGAAGTTAATTGAAATTCTCATGGGTGTGTGTCGCAACGGGAGAAATATTTCATTTCGACTGACAATTCCGAATTATTGTGTAACTTCGACGACTTTTGGCTACAATTTTCACCGTCGACGTATGCATGAGACGTCTGGCAACTTAATGCACCTGCTACCTATCAATTTTCCATGTGAATGCGTTAATATCGCCCAATTCAATAATATCGAGAAGCGGTCGCATGCTATATTATATACGGGTGAGGAGATTTTATTTCTGTTTGTATTATTGATGCATTAATGCATTAAATATTTAAGGCGATGACGTGACATGCTCTTTATTTTAAAAATGTACCTTAAAATGAATATATTATTCATAAAAATTAATATTTGACAGTTAAATTGAATCATAATTTATTTCATATTATTTTATAATTGACCAAGTTTCTTCTTTAGTAAATCTTTCAAATGAATTATACTATTTAAAAATGAATAAGTTACAATGAAATTCCATTATGAAAAGTACGATTTTCAATTTTGTTATATGTTATATCACGCGATAGAAATCGGAAAACCGGATTTTTAAATACTTTTTCCAATATTATCATAAAAAAATTAATTGAGATAATATGCTTCAATAAAACTTGTAAATTAAAAAAAATATTTATTTTATGTCAGGTATGTTTTTTTCTGAAACCATTATTTTTTGAAAAAAAAAAAAAAAAAAAAAAACAGCGAAAACCATACCAAATCAGTGAAATTCGCTGATGAATTAGCGGAATTGCTCTTATAGAGGGCGTGAAATTCACTGATTCATCAGCGAATTTCACTGATTTGGTAGGGTTTTCGCTGATTCAGATTTAGAGAGTAAATAGGATTTTTTTTCGAAAAATGTCAATTTTACAGAAAATATATATCTTACATAAAATATGTAATAATTTGAGGTTTAAAACTTTTATTCAACCCTCCCTTTAATCGGAATAATATATTTCAAGATAATAATGGAAAAGTATTTAAAATCCCGTTTATTTTTATATTCATGTGCTAATTAAAACCCGTGTAGTTTCCAAACTCGATCGAGGCCAGATTCCCTAATCTGGGCCCGATCGGGGCCACAGCAAAAATTCTACTCGGGAATATATATATATAACAGTATAGAGTGTTAAAAAATAATCGAAGTTTAATTTTTTATAGGATGCTTAATTTTTGGGATCTTTTCATAAATTTTTTATTAAAAAAATTCTGAAGCATGTTAAACTCTCTCGGAATACATTTTTCCTAGAACAACCCAAGCTACTTTTTTTTTTTTAATAAAAATACCACTTCATTTGCAAATTTAGAACATAATTATTAATGCACGGATGTTTAACATTGTAAATGAAATGTTTTAATGCCTTGCTCAGGTACTTACACGAATTTTTCTCTATTCACACGCTCCGGTTTATTTTTTTTTGTAAGTGTGAAATTAAGCTTTCTGTTGTTACGCTATACTGACACACGGCATGGATATGGAGAAGTAAAAAAGCAGGAGATACGCGATGGACTAGGTGTACTCGCAATAAAGGAAGTAGCACAGAACCATGGAAAGGATGGAAAGGTCTACGGTGCTTTTTGAAAAGGTGCAAACGCGCTGTGTTCACGGCTCGCGCCGGTGATCCCATAAAAATTCACGACCACCCGAGTCGCCTCTTTATGTGGTCTTTTTCGTTGTCTCTCTTTTTTAACAGCTCTATTTTCCTTTGCCCTATGAACTTCGCTCGCAACTCTTACATTAAAAAACAGAAATGTGTTAATTAGAAAAGCATTATAGCTGAAAGGATTGCAACCAATTTCATTTTATCAGGAGGCAATTATTAAATTATTATTCATTGTAATTAAAAATTTAATTCTAAAATTCCCATTTTAAATTATATTGTTTTTTTTTTTATTGGCGCAAGAAAAAGACACCGATAATTATTTTGAAACCCTTCTATATAGTGGATGGTGTTTTTAGATGATAATGAGAGTTTGAGATACAAATTATGGATTATTATTTATGAATAAATCACTACTTAAGTAAATAAATAAAATACATTTTGTACACCAGAGAGCAGTGGATTAATCTGTTTATTGCTCTCTGCTGCCCAAAATGTATTTTATTTATTTATTTACGAGAAATTTGGCGAAATGTGTATTTCGCCAAAGTTGGCTATTAGCTAAATATTATTAAATGATAGCTAAATGATAGCTAAATATTATTAAATATTATTAAATGATAAATAAATAACATTAAATATTATTAAATGATAGCTAAATATAGCTAAATATAGCTAAATGATAGCTAAATATTATTAAACAGTAGATAAATATTAGCTAAATAGCTAAATATTATTATTAGCTATTGATAGCTAAATAGATATAGCTATCTATAACTAGATAGCTATTGGCGAAAGTCACGTCTTTATTTCTATCGTGAATGTTATCATCAGAGTATATTTTATAACGTCTTTCTCATCACTATTGTACCTCTTCCCTTTCACCCTCTATCTCTTTCCTTGTTACTACATGGTATTAACATACAGTAGATAGGGATATATGAGTAATGAGAATACGCACTCTCATGGTGGAAATTCCGAAGGCTATTTTCGTTTCATTATTCTCTACGTGACTACCGGCACCTCTCCAGATTGTTCAATTATTTTTATGAATTCTCTTATAATGTACATTCACATTCAGCTTTCATGTGTGTGCCCCATACGTTGACGGACATTACGTAACATAACTAATCTCATAAGGAAAGGAAGACATCCTCAAGCTCTTATTACGAGAGTCATATTTCATCAAATCCTCCGTTCCTATATTCTCTATCTTAATGGTTATTGCAGATAATATTCCCCGAAATTGCTTGTAAATAGGACATTAGATAATCTCCACTAGTTTGTGTAAGCAAAACCAATTGAATTCGTCATATTAAATTAGATATTTTAAATCACAAGAACGAACGCGCGCGTATTTACTTGGGAATCCTTAAAAATTCACGAAAACCTTCAAAATCATTAATCTCTTGAAATTTCATCAAGTTCCATGACATCCTTGAAAATTTTACAAATTCTTTTAGAAATTAGAATAATTACTTGAAAATACTTACGAATTCAGAAAAACATTCAAAATCATTAATCTCTTAAAATTTATGTTAAAATTCTTTCAAATTCTATGATAATAATTAAAATCCCTTTTATATCCTTTAAAATCCATTAAAATTATTAGCAATATCTTCAAATTCCATGAAATCCCTTAAAATTCCACAAAAATTTTCACTCATAAATCTTCTCAAATCCACGTTAAAATTCATGAAAATCTCTAAAAAATCCTAGAATTTTTGGATTAGAAATCTCATAAAATTCCGTAAAATCGTTAACGATTCTACAAAATCTTTTAAAAATTAAAAAAATCTCTTGGAATCTTTTAAAATTATTAGAAATCTCATAAAAATCCATAAAATCTAAAAAATTCCACAATATCTTTTAAAAATCAACTTTCTTGAAAGCCCTTCAAAAATGTACAGCCTTTGAAATCCTTTTAAATTCTATTAAATCTTTGAAAAATTGTAAAAATCTTTTGAAATCTCTCCATAAAATTCCATGAAAAACTTTAAAATCTATTAGAATTCCCAGAAAATTCTTGAAATTTTACGGTAACATTGAAAATTCCTTTATACCCGGGTAGAAATTTTGCTGTGGCCCCTGTCGGGCCCAGATCGGATGATTTCAGATCGGTGATGGAACGCGGAACCCGACCGGGCCCAGACCTGGCTCGATCGTGTCAGGTCTGGGCCCGGTCAGGTTCCGCGTTCCATCACCGGTCTGGGCCAGGTTTGGCAATTTCTACCCAGGTATCTGTAAAGTCCCTTAAAACTATTGGAAATCTTATCAAATTCCATGAAATCCTTTCCCGAGTAGAAATTTTGCTGTGGCCCCGATCGGGATGAAACACACGGCCCGACCAGGCCCAGACCTAGCCAAACCTGGCCGGATCGGGGCCCGATCGGGCCCATAAAATTCTACGAAATTCCTCTCGAAAAATGTCTCGAAAATATCGAATAGATTATAGTTTCAAATCTGACTGGATTTGGAATGACTTTGAATGAAATTGTAAGAAGAAAAATAAAACAATGCGCGAGTAGTGCGTCTCTTGGTTTGCTAGTATTTATAAAAAAAAGTTTCCTTACATTCAAAAAATTGTTTAGCAGATCTCACTGTACCATAATAGCAAATAATGGACAGACTAATCTATTGGTTGGATTTACTAAACGGTTTAGTAAATCCAACCAATAGATTAGTCTGTCCATTATTTACTATTGTACAGTGAGATCTACTAAACAGTTTTCTGAATGTATATTTTATAAATTAAATAATTACAACATGTGTTTTGCTTTATAAAAAATAATAGTTGTTAGATTGTTTTCAAAATTAACTACGTTTACAGTTGTACTGATGTTTAGTTGTGGTTTTTTTTTTTTTCTAAAAAAATACCGTATTTATAGTTGTGTACAGTATTATTTGAAAAACTGGTTAATTAATTATTAAATTAATTTATTAATTAGTCACAATAAATTCATTCATCTTTTTATAATAGATAAATCATTAAAATTAGATTTTTTTCGTTCTATATTCATAATTTTACTTATAAAATTAGTACCACTACAGATAGTAAAAATATGTAAAGTATTTATTGAGTGAAATGAAGAGATTGAATTTTGAGATTAGAACTTGGATCCTACTGACGTTGAGAAGATTTTAACATCTCGTTACATTGATTGTTTCTATCCATTGCTGATTCGCTTATCGAAATGAAGTTCCAATATTTTGAATCAACGACATTTCACTCTAACAGAAAATTAAATTGTTCAAGGCAGACGAGATTGACGCTTCAGCTATAATGCTTGAAAAAATTGGAGAGAATTTCAGATAAAAAATTTTTTATTTAAAAAAGTCTTTCGCTTTAAAAAATTGGTCACGTATATTAAGCTGACAGTTTGGTTCATGCCCTTAATGTTCAAAGTGACTCCGGGGGGCGATTATGCAACTTATTTTCACTTCCACTTTCACTTTTTCAAGTTTTTCATATTTTTCACGAAGATCATGAAGAAAAAATAATTACGCGAATCGCTTAAAATTCGTCAGTGACGTTTAAAAATGTCAAAATTGACATTCTCGTGTATTTCACTGAAAAAAAGGTTTGGTCCGGACAACAAAATAATTTTGTTGGTATTTGAACAACAAAATTTTTTTGTTAGCTCAACCAAATTTTTTTTGGGTCAAGAAAACGTTTTGTTAAACCAACAAAATGTTTTGTTCAACCAACAAAAATTTTTTTCAGCCAACAAAACATATTTTGTTGCACAAAATATTTTTCTCAGTGTTTAGAGAAGTAAAAAATCAAAATATTGAAAAACTGCATATAACGCACGCGTCAAGATTTTTTACGCATAGAGTTTAAATATGGTAATATTACCATGGTAATATTTACTTAACAAGGTAATGAATTTACTTAACATAATATTATATTCAGATTTCTTTTTCTCTCTGTAATGGTACATTATAAAAGCCAAAAACAAAAACACCTTGACGAACAACTTCTTCATCCCAACTTTGGATAAATAAAAATAATTTCACTGTTTACAATGCACACAGCGTATAATTTGAAGGTAAATGTGATAACTTGAAATATGTGAAAACATATTTTAAAGTTATGATGTTTGAGTTTAAATATGTGCAAGAAAATGAGAAGCTTTCATCGTTAATGCTCCTTTCAGTTGAAATATGACCTTTTATCACCCTCCTTAGAAGAAAATGTATTGCATTCTTGAGTCTTTTTTTTATGTAATATATGGATCACATAAAAATAGGGCGTGGAGATATAAACAGCAAAAGGATCCTCCTTCCGAGTCCTAACGAGTCGCCTATTCTTAACAGGAAATAACGAGGGAAATAAGGAATTCGCGATGGGAATGAACTCGACGTTAATCCATTTAAGGAAGATTTCTTTATTCTTAGAGGAAAGGTTTAAAGAAAAGGTGATTTTTCTTTAAAGAATTATTTATTTATGGCTCATCACTATGCAGATAATTTAGCGTCTTGAGACATGTTTATATATATGTATGAGTTTTCTGTGGAAAAAGAGTTTTTTCACAATTCGTCGTCCTAAATTTTTTTTTCAAATAATGTAATTCTTACATATTTTTGTTTCTCTTAAATCACTAAAATTACATTGGAATATAAAAAGCGACACATATAAGAAAAACTTGCTGGAAATTGATTGCTTGCACTCTTATTTACATCTATTAAATGCGTATATGTTAACATATATATGTATATACAATATACATACATATATGTTATGAAAACAGCCGATGGCAGAATTAATTGAATTTTTTACGTGGGAAATTCACATGCGATTCCGATATTCATAAACAACTGGACGGTGATTTTTAAGCAGGAAATATGATTCATGTTAATTTAGTGTTTTGTTTCTACAAAATACGAATTTTTAATTAAATTTATCTTCACTGTGAAGCATTCTGAAATTCGCATTTTAAGTTTGTAAAAACTCATTATACTTTATTAAAAATCTTTAATACAGTTATTAACGAGTTTATAAATAATTCGACAATATTTATATATCAAGTTTTTTTTCTCAACTCTTGGAGAAAATAAGTACTAGAAGTACAAAGTTAAGAAAGTTGTATAGTTACGAGATTATTTATTAGAGACTGAGTTTCAAGATAAAGTTTTTTTTAGTAAACTTTAAGTTTAACTTTATACCACACTTTTACAATCATTTTTATACTTTATATTTTAATATTCATATTACACATAATTCGATGCGAGTTTTAATGTTGAAAATAGAAGAATAAATTAACCAAAAGTGATTTTTTATGAGATAGACATTTATTTAAGACGTTTTTCATGCTTACGAAGCGGTAAAAGCTCTAATTTTTACTCTCTAGGGACTAAAAATTGACGTTATATGTACAGTATATTATGCACCAAGAAGGAAAACAGGGACTTTTTTGACGAGAGTATTTTTTCAATGCGAGTCAAAAAATTCCCTTTTCTTTATGCCTGCACATACGATAATTCAAAAAAAGGGTCTAAAATTCTACTTTTTAGTCTCTAGGGACTAAAAAGTAGAATTTTATAGTCCCGTTTTATATAGGCACGCAAAACGACTCCCTAGAGAGTAAAACGTAAAATTATTGGATATAGTTCCGAATAGTGGATACCTCCGATTTCTTTGGCACTACGTATACTTACGTATTTTGATGCGTTGATTACGAAAATCATAGTGGAAATTGGCGCAAATTTGAATTAAATGGCAAAAACCATGAAAAACCCATAAAATCATTGTTTTTTCCATTTATTTTCGTAAATAATGGGAATTTCGAAAAATATTTCAAATAAGAGTTGTAGAGCATAAAAAAATACATCTTTTGTCTTCAGTACATTTTTTCTCTAAAACCATTTTTTACCAAGAAAAATAAGATTTTCCCAAAAATGAGCCTAGCAATAAAAATTCAATAAAAATTCCGATTCATTTGGAACTACGTATTCTTACGTATTTTGATGCGCTCATTACGAATATTATAGTGAAAACTAGCGCAAATTTTAATTTAATGACGAAAACCATGAAAAACCCATAAAATCATGGTTTTTTGCGTTTATCTCAGCTAATATGTAAAATTAAAAAAAATGTCTCAAACAAAAGTTGTATAACTCATCGAAATACACATTTTTTGTTTGAAATATTTTTTTCTGCGAGTGATAGTTTTCGTGAAAATCAAATATATCGATTTTCATTTATAAACTAGGGGTGCCATTGTGAGCACATTCTCATCACACTTCGCACGCTTGCATTCGCTTACCAACCTTCATCGCTGCTATATACTTTTATTTAAATTACTTTATTTTCAAATGAAGAAGAAAACTACATAATTTACTTAAGGTTCTATCGACCTTAAGGAACACATTCTCATCAGTGCACATGCACTTCGCGCTCGATATTTAAACCTTCTTTAAAAATATATAAAATTCAAATTTTTAGCCAAGTAACGCGTATCATGTTATTTGGCTAAAAATGTTAAATTTTAGAATTTTCTAAGAAAATTCAAAAAGTGGTTATACCAGTCTTATAGGACGTTCAAAAAGGAACATTTTTCATCTTTTAACTTTTTTTCATAGCGTGTGTTATTTAGCTTAAAATTTTTATTATCTTTATTTTTTTTGAATTTTCAAAATGTTATAAGTCTGACAATTTTTGTTTTATCGAAAAAAGTTATAATGATAAATTGTTCGACTATTTAAGTACTACGAATATCCTTAAACAGAATTTGTAAATTAAAAAAAAATTTTTTTCAAAAATTTTAAAAATGATCCAAATTTTTTAATTTTTATCAAAAATGGCTGGCTAACGAACTTGACCTTCATTTTAGGACACTAAAAGAGTATACCAAAGGCCAAGCAAATCGATCAATTCTTTCAAAAGTTATCGTGCTCACAAAAAAAATCTACAGACAGACAGACAGACAGACAGACAGACGGACAGACAGACAGACAGACACATTGGTAAAAACATGTTTTTCGGGTTCAGGGGGTCACAAAACGTCGACATTTGACAAAAAATGGGGGGGTCAAATTTTACACAAAACTAATACATTCTCTGATGAGAATGTAAAAACCCATATACCATGGCTCTTCACATTCTAAATAGAAATCATTTTAAAAGAAAATTATTATAAAGGGAATGGCAAAGGAAAATGACAAAGGGAATAGCAAAGGGAATGGTAAAGGGAAATGGCAAAGGGAAATGGTAAAGGGAATAGTAAGGGGAAATGGTAAAGGGAAATGGCAAAGGGAATAGTAAAGGGAAATGGCAAAGGGAAATGGCAAAGGGAAATGGCAAAGGGAATGACAAAGGGAATGGTAAAAGGAAATAGCAAAGGGAATGGTAAAGGGAAATGGCAAAGGGAATGGTAAAGGGAAATGGCAAAAGGAATTGCAAAGGGAATGGCAAAAGGAAATGGCAAAGGGAAATGGTAAAGGGAAATGGCAAAGGGAATGGCAAAGGGAATGGTAAAAGGAAATGGCAAAGGGAATGGTAAAGGGAAATGGCAAAGGGAATGGTAAAGGGAAATGGCAAAGGGAATGGCAAAGGGAATGGTAAAGATAAATGGCACAGGGAATGGTAAAGGGAAATGGCAAAGGGAATTTTTCCATGATTTTCGTAATCAGCGCATCAAAATACGTAAGTATACGTAATTCCAAATGAATCGGAATTTTTATTGAATTTTTATTGCTAGGCTCATTTTTGAGAAAATCTTATTTTTCTTAGTAAAAAATGGTTGTAGAGAAAAAATGTACGGAACACAAAAGATGTATTTTTTATGCTCTACAACTTTTATTTGAAATATTTTTTAAAATTCCCATTATTTACGAAAATAAATGGAAAAAACCATTATTTTATGGGTTTTTCATGATTTTCGACATTAAATTCAAATTTGCGTCAATTTTCACTATGATTTTCGTAATCAGCGCATCAAAATAATTCTGGAAAATCAAAATAATTTTGGAAAAAAGAGTGGGAAAAGAGTTTGGAAGAGAAGATTTTAAAATTGGGTGAGATAAGTGGGATGAAAAAAGGGGGTTGAACAGAGGTTTTTAAAAAGGGTTTGAAATAGAAGGTTTGAAAATGAGATGGAATAATGTATCAGTAAAAACTCTAAAAAAAACCTTATACATATCGTATTTCGGTGCTAAAAGTAACATAGTAGTATTCAATAAGTTTTAACGACCGTGAAAGAATATTTCATTCGCGGGATTTATGAAGTAAAGTACTTTATATTAATAAGTTAAAAGAATTTAGATGCAATGAAATTTTTCTGGTAATGAACGTAAGTTTAAAGTTCCGTACGCTCACAATTAATCGCTGGTTGTCGTCAACTGGAAGTTCAATAATTAATACGGATGGAATTAGCGTAGAACTGTAAGGAAAGTGCGCTATTATCACAGACCTGCATAGATGCTGGCGTTGAATATGAAATAACGAATGCTTCATGTTAGTTACGAATACGTCGGCCTCTAGGAATAAAGAATATGCAGTCTCATTCCAGTTCGCGCACAGGTGAATAAGAAGATGGAATAACGCGAAAAAAAAAATAAGAGAGTGAAAAATGCAGAGAAAGGATGGGAATGAAAAACAGGGTGGATATAATAACTGCTTCGTGAAATCTTGACGGGAAAAGAAAGCTCGTCGAGTTCATTCCATGACTCGTTTCTGAAATTTTACACCTTAATGACACCGACGCGAGCTCTTACAAACCGCATTTAGTAAAGAAGCGTCATACTGTAAATAAAAATAAAGTCCCGACATGAATTATGAAACCACTGCATCTGCTATAAGTATATATTGTTATAACGTCCTAAAGTTACTAAAGGAACAAAAAGCAAGTTAATTAGCTTGCTTCTAACAAGAACGAAGTTCTACAAAGGAAGAGTGTTAAGCTAAATCTCTTGTTTCACTTAGAAGATGTCAAGCGTAACGGTTAAGGCGTGCAGAATATTATTTCTAAAAAAAATCTGGTCACTGATGTCAGTCCTGTAGAAAAGGATTCAATTTATGTAATTAAATTGATAAAATTTGTATTTCGCATAGAATTCAATTAAAACTATAGACTAAGGAAAACAAATGGTAAATTGTAGAGATTTTAATAGAATTAGATGAAGAATTCACTTCTTAAGGTAGAATAAATTAATTAGAATTAATGAGTTTAAAATGAGAGGAATTTACGCAGTGTTAGATATTTAATTTCAGAGACCCGATGAATTTTGCTGAAGTCTTCTTTTGTTAATTTTCAATTTTCTCGAACTCGGCGTTTTATCTCGTTGTCAAGCGAGACGTAAACATTTTAATTATTCAATTTAAATTGTGTTTCCTGGCATTTCCGAGACTAAGCTTCTAGTTAAGAGTAAAATATAATACGTAAGCATTTCTCGTAGTGTTTTTATTTGTCGTATCGATCAAATGCAACACTAATCAAAATATTTAATAATATATGAATTTGAGGAAAATTACAGGGCTTTTAAAGGATTATGGGATTTCAGGGTGGCCATATGTCTGGGAAGTCAGGGAAGTCAGGGAAATGTCAGGGAAATGCTAACTACGTTATTTTTGTCATATTACATATTTAATTTTTATAGTTTATTTAACAAATTTTAGAAACTATCCAAGGATTTTGAAGGATTATAAATAATTTCCAGGTATTCTTTCAGATTTTCTAGGCTTCTAATGATTTCAAGACATTTTCAATAATTTTAAAGAATTTTAAGAGGTTTCTAGGAATTTAAAGTCATTATAAGAGATTTGTATAATATTTAAAAGATTTCGTTGAATTTTAAAGAACTTCATGAAGTTTTAAGAGATTTTTAAGGAAGTTTAGGGAATTTAAAGAATTTTAAAGAATTTTAAATTTCCATGAGGAATTTTAAAAGACTTCACGAGATTTTTATGATTTTTTAAAGATTAGGTGGAATTTTGAAAATTTTTCCAAAATTTTAAAAAAATTTTACGTATTCTAAGGGATTTTAAAGTTTTTCGTGGAATTATAAAGGATTTTAAGAAACTTATAAAATTAAATATTCCCGTGGAATTTAAAAATATTTTAAAAGGTTTGTAAGAATTTTAAGAAATTCCGATTATTTTAAAGTTTTTTTTTTAAAGAATTTAAATTTTCTTCATGGAATTTTAAAGAATTTTACAAAATTTTTATGATTTATAAAAGATTTTGTAAAAGTTTACGGAATTTCAGGAGGTTTTCAAGAATTTTAAGAGATCTTTACGTATTTTAAGGGATTTTAAAGTTTTTCGTATAATTCTAAAGGATTTTAAGAAGCTTGTAAACACTTTAAATAATTTTTACATTTTAAAAATGATTGTATGGAATTTTAATAGTCCTCATACAATTTAAAAAAATTTAAACTCTTTTTTTATTCTTAAAAGATCTTATGAGATTTTTTATTTCAAGAGTTTTTTTTAGAGGCAGTGAAATTTTAAGAAATTTAAAGATGTTTCTAGGATTTTAAAAATATTTCAACAAATTTTAAAGAATTTTAATATGTAAGGAATTTCAATAGATTTCCAATAATTTTAAGAAATTTTAATGCATTTTAAGGGGTTTTAAAGTTTCTCGTGGAATTAAAAAATTTTTCAAGAAATTCTGAAAGTATTTTATGAAATTTTAAAGGATTACAAGAAATTTTAAGATTTAAGAGATTTTTAGGAATTTGAAAAGATTTTGAAGTTTTTGGTGGAATTTAAAGTATTTCAAATGATTTTGATGAATTTTAAAAAGAGTAGTGAAAATTGAAGGCATTTCATGAAATATTAATAAATTTGACGGGATTTCTTGGAATTCTAAGACATTTCTAAGAAATTCAAGATACTTCAATGAATTTTAAGATATTCCCAAGGTTATAAATTTTAGGGATTTGTACGAATTTGAAGTGATTTTACATTTCAAAAGATTTAAAGTGATATTATACGAAATTTTTGAAAAATTTCAATATTATTATTATTGAAAATTCGTATGCATTTTTAATATACTTTTGTCAGGGAAATTTGTCTGAAAGTCAGGGAAAAGTCAGGAAAATGTCAGGGAAATTGAAAAATTGAATCTTGTGGCCACCCTGGATTTAGAAAGTGTTAGGGGATTGAAAAGTTATTAGGGTTTTATGAATCAATTATTTGAAAATTAATTAATTAAGAAATTTTAATTAATTTTAAGGCGTTTTAAAGTTCCTCGTGGAATTAAAAAATTTTTCAAGAAATTCTGAAAGTATTTTATGAAATATTAAAGGATTACAAGAAATTTTAAGATTTAAGAGATTTTTAGGAATTTGAAAAGATTTTGAAGTTTTTGGTGGAATTTAAAGTATTTCAAATGATTTTGATGAATTTTAAAAAAAGTAGTGAACATTGAAGGGATTTCATGAAATATTAATAAATTTGAAGGGATTTCGTGGAATTTTAAGATATTTCTAAGAAACTCAAGAAACTTCAATGAATTTTAAGATATTTCCAAGGTTATAAATTTGTTACGAATTATTTTTAAATTTGTTCTCAATTTACCCGAAGATCTGAAGAGTCTAGCACAGTCTCTTGAGAAATTCGGTGTGGGAAGAGAAAAGCCAACAATTTACTAAATAAATGACAATAATTAATGTGAATATGGTTAATTTATTAAACATCAAAGTTACATAAGAGAGGGAGAGAGAGAATTTCGGAGACAAACGGGGGAATTACAAGATAACTTGGTACTTACAATTGCACAGATTTAATCCAATAGTTTCGTAGAAAAGTTTGGAATTTAAACAGTTCTTTAGAAAAGTCACGACTTCACAACAAGGTACACAGGTTCACAAGAAAGTAAAAAAAAAGGTCTCTTGAGTTCATATAAGTTCGCAAAGTCTTTTTAAGTTCTTTAAAGTTTATTCAAATTCACATAAGTTCACAAATTCGGAAAAAATAATTACACTCGCAATGGATGTTTAAAGGAATTCCGGAAACTCGGCAGTGCCCGGTTTTTTAGGCTAAACTTTGTTTGACAATCTTTAATTTGGGACCGAGGTGTTGATTTAGAACTGACTTTGATTTTGAACTCGATATACACAGAGGGGACGTTGATTCTGAACTAAGTTCTTTTGATGAGAAAGGGTTACAGCGGACTACGGGTCTCTTTCGATATTGAATTAAGACTGAACTCAAGTATGTTAATTGGGGACTAAAAGTGAACTTCACGGGTCCGACGTTGAATTTAGACTGTAATTCTGGATGTTAATTGGGGACTACTGAGTCCTTTCGATGTTGGTTTAAGACTAAAAACTATGAGACCGATGTGGCTATTTTATAGAACCCGATCGTCTTCCGGTGGCGGATTTTGAAGTTTACGCTTCTGATTTTGGTACTTATTCCTTGGTTCAGTGATCAGCCTTGGATTCGGTTAAGTTAAGTGAGCGATGACCTGGCCTACTAGTCTGTGAAAGTTGCGCGAGTGTATGTTTGTTTGGGTGAGTGGTCATGGACCCATGACAAATTTTAGGGATTTGTACTAATTTGAACTAATTTGAAATAATTATTATTATTTTGAAATTAAAATTCAGGTTCTTAAGGGAAAATTAAATATTGTCCATGGAGTTCGCACCAACAATATTATCCCATTGAAGAAGCAAAATTGCCTATATCGAGTTTCCAGAAGCATTGCTCATTTTCGATGCTCAACCTTTTGCTTGCCAAGTTCTCGAACTCCAGAAGCTCGCTTCGTCCATTACATCAGCTGGTTCCTATTCTGGACACCAATACTTATAACTCCTTTTATACCAGGACATGGTTTGCTCACATGTATGGGTCTTTACATAATATAGAGCTAGGCGTTCCTGGAAGCCGCTCCTGTAGTCTGGTCTTGTCATAAGTCTGAACAATATGGCACCTTAATGGGCCAACCGCCAAGTGCCACCAGAGTTCGAGACACCTTTAAGATTTGCAATGCTTTCGACGCCCTTCTATAAAAATTGGCTCCGAATATAAAAAAATATCGTTTTCCAATCTTTTTCCCATAACATATTTTTATCACAACATATTTTTAAGCATACATATGCAAGGGAAGAAACCTCTAGGGCAAATGTCAGTTTTGATGTCACAGTTTGACAGTTGACGTGACAGTTGCAGATTTTTTAGAATTCAGTTAGTATAGTTTCGAAAGTTCCTAATTTTGTATAACAAGAACGAACGCGCGCTCTGCGCGCGCATTTACTTTTTATTTAAATATTATAATTTATGATATTTTATTTCTTCTTTTCTATCCGTCATTATTAAAATTTTATTTTAAAAAATTTGAGTTTTATAGGAATTTAAAAACTTAACCAATTTTCAAAAATAATATATATTTATAAAAAATGTTTCCTTATATTTTATAAATTAAATAATTACAACATGTGTTTTGCTTTATAAAAAATAATAGTTGTTTGATTGTTTTCAAAATTAACTACGTTTACAGCTGTATTGATGTTTAGTTGTGGTTTTTTTTTTCTAAAAAAATACCACAGTTATAGTTGTGTACAGTATTATTTGAAAACCGACAAATTAATTATCATAAAATTAATTAATTAGTCATTATAAATTATTTAATTGTTTATTTTAAATATTATTATAAAATTGTAAATTTTTTAAGTTTTTTTAGAAGGAGAAACCTCGTTTAAACATCCAATACAACTGTAAATGTAGTAAATTTTTAGAAGAATATAATTATCCACTGTTTTTTTATAACGCAAAACACGTAGTAGTTATACAAATTATGGTAAACATGTTTTATTAAAATTAAATATAATAAAATCAAATGCGAATCATTCACTACTTTTCGTAAAATATCACTTAATTTTAATACAATTTTCCTTTGTTTTTAAATCTTATATTTCATGATACTTCATATTTCTTTAGTCTGATACTTTATAAATTATTGATACAACATCTATTTTACGTTATAAAAAATAATAATTATTAGATTGTTTTCAAAGTTAACTATATTTACTGTAGTATGGACCTTTAATTATGGATTCAATTTCTAAAAAAACTACCGCATTTATAGTTGTAGAGTATTATTTGAAAACCGGTTAATTAATTATTAAATTAATTCATTAATTAGTCATAATAAATTAATTAATTGTTTATTTTAAATATTACTATAAAATTGCTTTTTTAAAACCAAGATTTTCGATATATTTCGAGTTTAGACTCGTGATAAAATGATGATTAATGAAATCAAATTCAAATGAGCGCGCGCATGTATCGATTGTTGAAAATCACTATCGATACCTACCCGACGAATCAGGAGTGCGGAATAAGCGTTACGATATTTCGACTTCGACTCAATCATCTTTTTTAGAAATAGATTCTTTGGAATTCCTTCAATCCATCAATAACTCTTTTGGATTCGATTGAATTACTTTTGTTTTCACTTCTTTCGAATTCATTCGAGTTTTCTCGAATTCCTCTGATTGTTTCCATGTCACTCGAATTTTCAAATTTCTTTTGAATTGAGTTATTTTGTTTCTTTTAGATTCACGTGAATTTCTTTTGAATCCTTTCAAATACCCCTTAATTCCTCTGAGTTTATATTGAATTGTTTTGAATCTGATGATTGAAGTTATAAATAAGTTGTAAAAAGGCTGTAAAAAAGCATTTTCTTTTCAACTAGCGGAAGAACCACGGGGGTGAAACCAAATGGAAATAGAGGGCAACACGTAGGCGGAGCTATTATATTGGACACTCAATTGATACCGGTAGTAATGACAGGACCCAGCTACATAAAAAAGCGGGAGATTCAAACCTCATTAATCTACTTTATGAATAAAATAATGAAAAACGTAAAAACAACAACTGGGTAAAGATCGTTTATACTTAGTAAATTTATACTTAGTTTATACTTAGTTTATACTTAGTTTATATACTTAGTTTATACTTAGTTTATACTTAGTAAATTAAATTTGCTTCCACTTTTATACTCTTCTATTGTTGTTCAGAATTTTAAAGTTACGTTCATAGAAGTAGAGAGTACCTCGTATTGCACGGATTTAGATTAAATCGAATTTGAGGGGTCATTCTACTTTAGACATTAACACCTGGGAACAATTTCGGGTTTGCGAACAGGTGACGTGCCATCGTATATACATATATATGTCGATTCGAGCAAGAGGCGAAAAAGTAAAGCGAACAAGATCTAAGATCGAAAAGAAACTATAGGGACTCGCTTAAAGAGAAAAACGAAGTTGGTAGCAGAAGCGCAACCGTTCTATATCACTGAAGCGAAACGATTCAGGATATACGAATTTACTTCAAGTCGAAACCCGACGGAGTTCTTCGCTTTTCCTGTTTCACCCTTGAATTCCGCACAGATAGGGATGTCGGCAAATCCTCCCTTCCCTCTTACATGCTGGTCCCGTTCTGAATCCGAAAACGATTTGCTGCCTGATACGTACAGGTCTCATCTAGAAATTGGATTTTCTGTTTTTATAAATTGAGAAAGATCGTGATATAATCTTCACAAGCGTATGTCTTTTTGTTTTATGCTCTGAAGATAAATACACAATTTACGAAAATTCAGAAAAAAGTTTGTTCGAATCGAACAAACTTTTTTCTAAGTAAAGAAAGTGAAATGACTTAATATAAAATATGAAAGCTGAAGATATAAGGGTATGATGACTGAATAGTTTTGAACGTTCAAATGAACGATGAAAAAAATATTTTTTTTTTCTTCCAGTGAGAATAGTTTGTGGTGTCTTAAAAGCACATTCTATACAAAAAAAATCCCAAACTTTTTAATTACGGGGGTGGAAAACCACCCCTAGTGATAAAAGACTCTTCGAACATCACTAAATCGACTTAAAATCCAAAAAGCCAATAAAAAACATCGGATTTCGAAACGTGGAAAATTCTCTTCAATAATCCCTAAAATAATAGAGGGAGTAGTTTTTAGAGGTGACACCGAACGTTCTCACCCCCTCTATTATTTTGGGGATTATTAAAGAGGAGTTTCCACGTTTCGAAATCCGATGTTTTTTATTGGGTTTTTGGGTTTTAAGTCACTTTTGTGATTATTTTAGTGTGATTTCCATAGGGGGTGGTTTTTAGGGGTGAGACCGATCGTTCTCACCATCTCTATTATTTTGGCGATTATTAAAGAGAATTTTCCACGTTTCGAAATCCGATGTTTTTTATTGGGTTTTTGATCTGTTCCATAAGGGGTGGTTTTTAGGGGTGAGACCGATCGTTCTCACCCCCTCTATTATTTTGGGGATTACTAAAGAGAAGTTTCCACGTTTAGAAATCCGATGTTTTTGATTAGGTTTTTGGATTTTAAGTCACTTTTGTGATTGTTGTAGTGTGATTTCCATTGAGGGTGGTTTTTAGGAATGAGACCGATCGTTCTCACCCCCTCTATTATTTTGGGGATTATTAAAGAGATTTTTCCACGTTTCAAAATCCGGTTTTTTTATTGGGTTTTTGATCTATTCCATAGGGGGTGGTTTTTAGGGCTGAGACCGAACGTTCTCACCCCCTCTATTATTTTGGGAATTACTAAAGAGAAGTTTCCACGTTTCGAAATATGATGTTTTTGATAGGGTTTTTGGGTTTTAAGACACTTTTGTGATTATTTTAGTGTGATTTCCATAGAGGGTGGTTTTTAGGGGTGAGACCGATCATTCTCACCCCCTTTATTATTTTGTGGATTATTAAAGAGAATTTTCCACGTTTCGAAATCCATTGATTTTAATTTGGTTTTTGCTGTGTTCCATAGGGGGTGATTTTTAGGGGTGAGACCGATCGTTCTCACCCCCTTTATTATTTTAGGGATTATTAAAGAGAATTTTCCACGTTTCGAAATCCGATGTTTTTTATTGGGTTTTTGGGTTTTAAGTCGATTTAGTGATGTTCGAAGAGTCTTTTATCACTAGGGGTGGTTTTCCACCCCCGTAATTAAAAAGTTTGGGATTTTTTTGTATAGAATGTGTTTTTAAGACACCACAAACTATTCTCACTGGAAGAAAGAAAAAGAAAATATATTTTTTTCATCGTTCATTTGAACGTTCAGAACTATTCAGTCATGGGGTATGAGTGATTGTAGAAACTGATATGCCCTCAATAAATTAATCCAAAAATGAATTAATTTATAGTGTAACCTTCCCTATTTTCGAGCGAATTGAGTACTATTTTTAATTTCATTAAATTTATTTTCAGTGACAGCTTTAGGTTATTTTAAAAGCTTTCAAGTGATTAAAGAGATTTCAAGTATTTTAGATGATTTCGTAGGATTTTAAAAGGTTTAAAAATATTTACAGTAAATTTATAAAACTTAAAAAGGCTTCAAAATAAAAAAAAATAGAATTGCATATAATTCAAAAGATTTAAAATGAATTCCAAAAGATTCAAAAGGATTTAGAATAATTTAAAGAATACGAAAGAATTAAAATAATTTCAAATAATTTAAAAGAATACAAAACTGCATTTAACTGAATCAAAACTGAATTCAACCTGTTTTAGAAGATTTTGAGGATTTTAAGAAAAGTTGAAAGATTGGGAACATTTAAAAAATTTCCAGGAATTTTAAGAGAAGAAGTAGAAGAGTTTAGAAGAACTCAAAGAATTTAAAACAAAATTTAAATACTTCAAAGGAATTCAAAAAAATTTATCCAAAAAAATTTAGAGGATTTTAATTTCAAAGAAAAGAATTGAAATCAATTCTCAATTTTTAAAGTGATTTCAAAAGAGAATGACAAGGATTTTAAAGAATCTCAAGGAATTTCGAAGGATTTCAAAAGTTTTCAAAAAATTTTGAGAAAAATGAAAAAAAAGCAACTTTGCTCACAGTAGTGTCATTTTTTCCAATTTTCCAACTTTTTGCACAAGTATCAGTACTTCACACATACTTATAATCTTTATCATTTCTGCTGTGAACAATTTTCGAAAATTTTTTCTTGCTCAGATGCATCATTATAAATAATTTTACAAAAGAATATTGAAATTTTTGATTGTCACCCTGGGCACTGTATATATTTCCTATATATCAAAATATCTCTCGATTTATGGAAGGAAGAGTCTAATATTCTAAACTTGACCAATTTGTAAATGTCCTCCATTTTAGTAAATTTAATATTGTGCATAAGGTAAAAGAGAATTGCGTTTCATCTAGGTGGTTGCTGACAATGATAAATAAAGCCCTCGAGGGCTCTTATCATTTTCATATACCATTATGCCTTCACGGTTGCATACAAATTCGGTCGCTCATTGTTCGGCGTGTGATACAATGTTGTGGATTACATACAATGTTGCTCGTAATTTAAGATCCTTTTGAGTCTAGCATCGTCGTCAGCTTTGTGTAATTAAATCTGTTGACGTACGGATTACGTTCAAGAGGAGGTTTCCTATGAAATTACCATTGATTCTTGTTGAAATTCTGCCAAAAAACTCGTTGGCACAAGGTTACTCTGTGATTGTGGTTACCATCGCTATAGATCGCAACACGACTTCCTTCAAGATTTGTATACATCGACGTCGAGAATTCGAAATGAAACATGATTTCCATCCAACCCCAAAACTTACTTTCTCAAAGTTATAAAGTCCTGATTCGGATCACACTCAAAAAACTCATTCTATTTCTTTTTTTTTTTAGTTATTGTTCTATTTCTGATTCGCTTCTACTCTTTGGCAGTCGATTTAAAGAATTCAACACTGAGAAAACTATTTGGTTCTATCAGCCAAAATTTGGTTGGCTCAACAAAAGAATTTTGTTGCTATACAGCCAACAAAACTTTTTTGTTGAGCCAACCAAATTTTTTTGTTGGTCTAACAAAACTGTTTTGTTGGCCCAAAAAAATTATTTTGTTGACACTAGGTACTGTTCAATTAATGAACTGTTTTAGCAAAAAAATTTGGTTGGTTCAACAAAATATTTTGTTGGCCCAACAAAATAATTTAGTGTTGACAACCAAAATTTGGTTGAGGCAACAAAAACTGGACAAAAATTCGTTTTAGTTGCCATTACTAAATTTTTTTTTCAGTGAAAGGAATAATATTTTAAAAGTGTAACAAATTACACTTTCAATACCAATTTAATTTTATTCCAGTTTAATAGCTGTAAGTAAGTCCATTTCACCCTTCAGTTGGTACTATTGGCAACTGAAATTCATAAATCTTCCGTAGCGGCTTGATAGGATTTCCCAGTGGGTTTCTGAACGAAAGCTATACAATTTGTCGAGCAACACGTTTTGCTGGACCATTCTTCGTCTTCTTCTTGTTCTCCGGTTAGAACAAAGGCTACAGTCTCTTTGAGTTTTAATTTATTCGGAACGTAACGATCCTTGATTGTAAAATTGTTTGCACTTGCGAGCAATCCCGAGGAAGGCATGCATAATAATTGTTATACGCGTATAAATATTCAGGGCTCGGCGAGTTAAAAATTCTCAGTAAAATAAAATGCAGTTGAACTTTCAAATACGTGAAGATGATGCATAAATGTATAGTATAAATTTTTTTTTCCCTCGAATTTTATTTGTACATTTTCAAGAATTTTTATTTCACTGTGTTGACTCTCCGTTGAAAAGTAATTTCATTCTCATTAAAACTTTTTTATTACTGGAGACTACGCGCTGCATATGATATTTAATTATTTAGTTTCGAAAGCTGTTTATCAAAAATATACTTAGCAAAATACGATATATTTTCAATGTATTTGTAATTTTTTGTAATTTTAATAAAAGTCGGTACCTTTGAAAAAATTAACTTCCCGAAGAAATTAAAAAGGATATCTTTTTAATACAAAAAGTAAGGGTGCGTTTTTAGAAAAAAAGGATTTTTTATCTTGATGACATTTTTTTTTAAATTCGCTGTAAATAATTTTGGATTGTGTAAGTACGTAAATACATAGCACACAGCAATTTCATAAATTGACGCCTGCTGGACAGAAGTTGAGAATTAGAAAAGGAGAATACACGGAATGAATGTTGTTTGCTTTTGGTTGGTCGAGAGTGCGTCTCAAGGGTTCTTATTCCCTCTCTGTCGTCAGAACGTCCTTCCGCTGGACAGAAAGGTCCTTTGAGACGATGAGCTTGCAAGCTGCGCGTTAATGCAACGAAACCGCAATTCAAGCAAAAGCAATTTTATCCCTGACATTTACCCTTTATACCCATTGAAATCATTCTAAATTATTTTATATAATAATAATAATAGTAGTAGTAATAGTAATAGTAATAGTAATAGTAATAGTAATAGGTAATTAATATTTATAATTATTCTTTTAATAACACAGGCACACAAAAAAAAAACAAAAGTGCTTGTTGCATGAAGCTGATACATATATACTTATGTTCTTCGGCATGTTGAGTTCGAATCCGGTGTCCGATTAACCCCACCACGTCTTAATGAAGGTCAATTGAAGGTCAAATCGACAAAAAAATCTTTTTATCAGAAATGACTACTATTCCTCACGTTTTTGGGGTCGCTGAATCCGAATGCGTGGTCCTTTTGACCTCAGCATGTCTTAATCAAGGTCATTTGAAGGTCAAATCGACAAAAAAATTTTTAGTAGAAATGACTACATTTCCTCACGTTTTGGGGGTCGCTGAATCCGAATTCGTGGTCCACTTGAACCTACGGGGCAATGTTAGTCATTTGACTCACCTTCCTTGCAGCGACAGTACAAAAAACCATAAAAAAGAAATAAAACAAAACTAAAAAATAAAAGAATTAAGCAAATAAATTGTAACTAAAATTTGATACTTAAGGATTATAGACCTATCTCACAATCAAAAAGTGCATAGTTCTACGCAATCAAAATTTAAAAAAGAATATTTGCGTTCTGTTTTTCATTCAGATATACTTTCGTTTTTTTTCTTTTTTGAAGTTTTTATTTATTTGATTAACTCTTTTATTTTTCAGTTTTGTTTTGTTGCTTTCTTTATGCTTTTTTGTATTTTCGCTGCAAGGAAGTTGAGTAAAATGACTAACCTTGATCCGATAGGGTCAAATGGACCACGGATTCAGATTCAGCGACCCCAGAAACGTGTGGAATAGTAGTCATTCCTTCCAAAAAGATTTTTTTGTCCATTTGACCTTCAATTGACCTTGATTAAGATGTGGTGGGGTTAATCGGATACCGGATTCGGATTGAGCGACCCCAAAAACGTGAGGAATAATAGTCATTTATGCTAAAAAGATTTTTTTGCAGATTTGACCTTCAATTGACCTTTATCATGACGTGGTGGGGTTAATCGGACACCGGATTCGAACTCAGCATGCCAAAAAACACAAGGATATATGTATTACCTTCTTGCAACAAGCACTTTTGTTTTTTTTTTGTGTGCCTGTGCAATTACTGTTGTTAGATGAATAGTTAAATTCCAAAGAATTTGAAGCAAAAAAATTTCTTTGAAGATCTATGTTATAGATATGATGTTCGCCCTAATACAAACTATTTTAAAATGTATAAAGTGAGAAATACAATCGCAGATTCAAACTTATAAGCTTATGATTCAAAAGTTCTGAACGTTCAAATGAACGAATTTTTGTATTGATTGTATTTGTAACTATAACATTTTTTTAAATATTGATTCATTTACATTGGAAATAATAAAAAATGAAATAAACTTGTAATCCTGATTGTTATTTTTAGTTGGCACAATATTTCTGGATAAAATATAATTTGAAAAAAATATTTCGTTCATTTGAACGTTCGCAACTTTATTCACATATTAAGCTTGAAGAATATCGATTCGTTCGATGATTCATAATATTGTATTATATATCCGATCTGATTTGTAACATATCACTGACCTATCGAGGGGTGATAGAGCTGAACAAATAAAACGAAAAGACCTCTTCGATAATATTATGAAGTACATTTATCAACTTTTCGATTTCGATTCAGACCTTGAAATTTATGTAATTTTTTCCAGATAATAGATTTTAGGGAATTTTAGAGTCAACTTTGTAGTAAGAATGCATCATTTATAATAAGCACTTATAAGAAACATAAAAAGCATACATTTGCATATTATTAATTTTTAACTGTTAATTATTAATTCAGGGATGCCAGTCCATCCCCTTTTTTCCCTAATCCCTTTTTTTTCCCTTTTTCCTCTTTTTTCCCCTTAAATTTGTAAAATCCCCTTAAAACCCTAAAATCGAGAATTTTTACCCAATTTTCCCTTTTTTTCACAAAATTCAGATTCATGTTTGTAAGACTTATCACATAGTTTGACTTTCAAGACATTCAAAAACCAGTTGCAAAAAAAAAATGTGAATTAATTAGGTCTGCTTATATCAAGTAAAAAAAGGAAACTGTATGTTGATTAGAAAATGTCGTTTCGGTGCAATTAAATTTTTTTTTTAAATACCGATATGGGGAAATGATGTATCAAAAGTTCCTAATAATAAAATACAAATTATCATAAAAAATATTGTATTTATTAATTATTTTCATTCCGCTTACACTATAAAAAAATCCCCTTTTTTCCCTAAAATTGAACTACTGAACCGCTGGCATCCCTGTTAATTGTTATTGCGCATATAGTAAAGCTGGTACTAATTACCATTTTTAAATTCCCTACTAAGCGTACCAGAGTGGATAAAAATAATTTTCAATAAAAATTATAATTCGTTGAGTGGAACATCTGCTCATTTGAGAAAAGATGGAATTTTTCACATCTTTTCTCTTATATTGCACTGTGCCCCGCTTATCCTCTTGGTTTCTTTTCTTTGACCTTTTTTCTGTCACTCTTGGGACAATGAGTCTTTTCTTTCTGCTCCAGTGAGCTTAATCGACGACCGTTTTTCACAAATTTCCCACCCTCCGTCTTCCTCTGTTGCCTCTGCAATCGATGCACCCTTCCCTTGCTTGTGCAGTGTGCACACACATTTACTGCTACAGCATACATGAACTTAACTGGCCTCTTTTTCCACTGCTTCAATACATGTCTTCCATCCTCTTGAGTACAGTTCGTATACCTCAACTCGGTCCTGCTTAGTACATAGATTCGTGTTGGCGAAGACGAGACTCGACGTAGTCGAATGTGAGTTTACGAGGGAAAATTGATTTCTCATTGACATGCATGTAGCGAACTTTCCGAGCTTTGCGAACATTCAATTGCAATGATGTAAAGTAAGCAGCTACAGGAAATCGTTTTTCACCCGTAATTTTCATCCGATTTTATGCTGATTTTTTTATTTTTAAATCGTTTTATCGATAAACTTATGAAAAATGAGGTTTATAAATTTATCCTCTCAATGTATAGTTGTCAAGTTGTTATGACAGTTGTTGATTCAGAAGGAAGATAAAGTTTTATAATTTATATAAAATGAGGACAATTTTGCGGATGAATAAATTAAAGTCAAACGTACTTTAGTTTGGGCTAGAAATCTTATCTGAATCACAGGTAAGATCTTTTATCAGAAAATGTAAAATGGACCTGGAAAATATTTGGTCACACCCCTTACCCTGATCCTAAGAGATGGGGTGTGACCACAAATTTTTGCGATAAATAGAGACTTTTACATGAAAATTATAAGCGTATACTTGGAAAATATTTGGTCATACCCCTTATTATTTTCTTAGGACGTGGGATGTGATCAAATATTTTTATACCAGTAGGAT
>CAJFCP010025741.1:85517-98496 GCA_904066005.1 Synergus itoensis | reverse complement strand
GAAGGCATCGAAAGTCGAATTTTCAATTTTGATGTTATGAAAAAAAATATTTGTTAATGGTTTTTACTTTCCATAAGGTGTTTTGCCTTTTAGGTACGTTTTTTTACCCGATTGTAAGAGAAAAATATTTGACGAAGTTGTGAAAAAATGACCACAATATGTCTTTAAAGTGTGATATTTTTTAAAATAAACTTTATATTTTGACATAAATTTTTTGATAGAAGAAGATAAATATCTAAAACATATTATCAATTATAAATCTATCCGCATTATCTATATTATCTATCTATAAATGTCTAAATCAATACTTTATAAAATATCACACTTTAAAGAAATAAATGTATCATAAAATATAATATTTAGAAACAAAGGAAGGCAGATTTTTTTAGAGATAAATTTTAGATTAAAATCAATTCATATTTTACGCAAAGTAAATAACGATTCTCATTTATTTTTATTATCTTTAATTTTAATATAAATAACTAATTATACACATGTATCGCGTTATAAAAAAATGGGTAATTATATTCTTCTAACAATTTACTGCATTCACAGTTGTATGAATGTTTAAGCGAGGTTTCTCCTTCGAAAAAATAAAAATTAAGAAATTTACAGTTTTATCATAATATTTCAAATAAAAAATTAATATTTATTATCACATCAATATAACTGTAAAAGTAGTTAATTTTAAAAATAATCTAACAACTATTATTTTTTATAAGTCAAAATACATGTAGTAATTATTTTATTTATAAAATATAAGGAAGTTAGTTAGTTAATTGGTCCAATAAAACTTAGTTTTTGTTTGGAAAGAAGAAGTGAAATATTATAAATTAGAACATTTAAAAAGAAAGTAAATTTGCGCGCGGAGCGCGCGTTCGTTCTCGTATATAAAAAAACGTCAGTCAAATTCAACGTCATCAAAAGTAGGTAGGTTCGGCTTGTTGATAAAATCTCGAAAATGGGCCATTTGAAACAGAAAGATCAAAATGTTTTAGGTTCAATATAGAAAAAATATAGTAAAAATAAAAATTTTTAAATAAATTTTATAGGTGACATAGTTTTAGGTGTACAGAATATGTAGTTGAACTTTCATAAGGATCGGTCAAATAGTTTCAAAAATTTTATCAACAAGATGTGTAAAAACGTAATTGTTTCGAGAAAAATACGTTGAAAGTGTGAGGGCCGCAGGATCGAGCGCGCTCAGATTCAAGGTGTGGAAAATTAATGTTAAGAATGCTTGGATCATTTTAAAACTTACATATTATATTTTTTAATATATTTACTTTCGATATATGCAAAACAAAATTTCGAAATCAAGTTACTAGAATGATCCCTTAAATCAGCAATAGTCTTAAATTGTTGATTATTTTCTTGATCTTTCAAAACTCCCTACAAGAAATAATTGAGTGGATTAATACCAGGAGGGAAAAGGGGCCAAAAGAAAACCTCAATCATACTTTGATGGACAGCCAAGACCGAGAACTCTGCCACAGAACGTCTTATTTAGCAAAAAAAATACTGATTTTGCGCGAAGAGGAGTAGCTTCATCTTACATTACTCGTAAAAGTCCTTCAAAAAAAAATTATTTTTTTAAAACTCGAACTCCAACAGGTTTTGATAAACGTCTTCGGTAATATTTTATTTAATAAAAACAGGCCCAAAAATCTGTTTACCAGAGCATCCTCAAACAGTGATATTTTGATGTTTTAGTTCCTTGATTTTAGTTATGTGAGTACATATTGTGTTTTGCTCAAAACCAATAATTTTGTTTATTAACGTGTCTATGTAAATAAAAATTTGCTTCGCAAGAGAAAAATATCTGCTCTACACACGTTGAAAACTGGATAGTCAAATTGATCATATAGAGTTTTAACTATATAGGACAGCCTTCTAAGATAGAAAATCTGAATATTTGGATATTCAATTTGAACACAGGAATAATCGGCTTTACTATATCAAATATTCATGTTGACTATCTTAGAAGGCTGTCTATTATTTAACCCTCCAGGTAATTAGTTTAAATATTCATTCTTCTCCGCGCATTAAAGCTGTCGTCCTTTATCAGTTTCTTCATATCTTGTGCGAAACCAATCTTTTCTGTTCGTGATCTGCATTTAACGGAAGCATGAATTAAATTTTGTGCAGTCGCAACTTCGAATCCGACAGCATGAGTTTAATGGTCTTTTTTGATATACCAATCCGCCTCGCAGCGGTTCTTTGTGATGTAGACGGATTGTCAGTCGTCAACATGTTCAGCTTTTTAAAATTTTCTTCTGTTCTTCCCGTGCTCATCATGCTTTTCATATAGCTTTTATGTTGTCATATACGAAGACGGTGCATAGGAATTTTTTATATAAACTTGAAAAGTTATCAAACATCAATAATTATCTTTCTGATAAGTATATTAATTCATAAAATTTTAAACGAACCAATGCTGACTCAAACGTGGTGCAACGAAAACTAGACGAGACTCCGTTACTGATATGTTTAAACATTGCGGAAGTTAGTGTAACAACACAAAAGAAGAAATTATAATTAGTAAGTACCCAGGAATCCACCTTGTATGAAAATACGACGAGGATTTCATAGTCGATTCTTCCAAATCGGCACACATCCAAGTAATTAAGAATTTTACTGGTCGTGACCGATGATATGATCTGCAATTATGTAATAAAAACTAGGGGTCACAGTCATTAATATCGTCTTTCGCCAGTTTCGCCTACGTTCGACACAGGGGTTGTCGGCTTGTCGCAAATGCGACAAGAAAAATCGGATTTGGCGAGGATAACCTATCGATTTCATCCTCCGCAATTTTACTTACAGAGATTCTCACCGTATGAGTTATAGATGCTCTTTGCTGTCGCGCATTCAACAGTGATGTATGACTTAACGGGCGACGGTAGGTAGGAGCCAGCAGCAGCCCGATGTACGGCCTGTTAATAACAGCAAGAATGAACGGCGCAATACACAGATGCCGCTGGCGGCTAGAGGTCCCTTTGTGTTTTATTACAAACGATACGTCAGCCCACGATGTATGGGCCGCTTTTATCTGCGGCCTGTTATTGATGTGCTACATTGTCTGCGCTGACTCGCAAGAGTGGTCAGGATGGCTGATAGACGTCGTTCAAGGCATGAGCCAGTCTTGACCCATCCGGTGATAAAACGACAAGCAGACACGCATGAACATGACAAGTCTTAATGCTTGAATCCAATGTTATCCTATCCTCTCGTTTTCGAGTCGAGGTCAAGATGAAGGATAAATATGAAGATGAGTAATTGAAGGATAATTGATAGATATTGAGACGATAAAAAAGTTGATGATCCTATAGATATTAGGCACAGCACATCAAGTCTCATTACTTTATATTAATTCTGTCAGCAAGACTATAATTCTATTATTGAAACAAGTGGGTAAAACATAAATATACATAAATATACATACTGATGATACTTGTCGTGATCTGACATGAAAAAAATAAAGCATCTCTCTCTCTTAATCTCACAATTCATGTTTGTTGCAAAAAGTGATTTACTTATTATTCCAAGTAACAATTTGTAAACAATGTAAGGCAAATAAAGAAAACTTGATTGTCCACTTTGAAAAGTGACTCGCGTATAGCCGAGCTTGACGTAGGCTCTCAAGATCATTGTTTGGAAATCTGGAAATAAATAACGATTGGACACGCAATGATGACTGTGATTGATGCGGAAGGAAAAAAATGTGACGTTAAAAATCGAGTATCAATTATGAGAGTCACGCGGCAGGCACTGAAGGTACGTGAGTTTGTCGTTAGGCACGACACGTTACTAATTGAGATTCAGCAGCGCGCGTAATGATCCGAAATAACACGAATTCCAATCCGAAGAATGGCTGAGCGAAATATGGCTAGCCATTCATCGCCGCAGTAAAATCACCGAATATTTCATTCTGCTGAGCCAGCTGAGTCGTCGCCGTCGTGGCGACGGCAGTGAAAAGAGCAAAAGAGGGGAAAAACAGAGCGAGAAGAGAAGCCTAAGAAACTGGAGAAAGAGAGAGTGGAAGATCTTCTACCCTCACGAATATAAAACCCTCCAGCACACTCTCTCGACTTCTTTCTCACCCTCTTTGGTCCTAGGCTGCAGATTTATGTGCCCCGCCTAGCAGCACTGATATCCGAGAAAGGCTCGTAATGAAAGAAATAAATTTGCTCTCTGGTGCCCCAGGGATTGGGTCCCGCACACACAAATGCACTCTCAAGAACCAGAGACGAGCTGAAACTCTTCTAGTTTACGTGTTCCTCGTAAGAGACATCCGTTATTCCGTTCAATTACATGCAAACGCCCACGTTATTGTTTAAAAACTGGGCAAGTTATCAGTTGTCGGGCTTCGGGTCCTCAAAGTTGCGATGATCTTTCATAAGAATATAAATTAAAATTCTACGAATAAATTTTCATTTTTCTGGAACTGTTCAGGAAAGGGTCCAGATTTCGTCTACGATTATCTAATATGTAAAACAGTGACTTTTTCACGAAGTGCATTTGCTATTTCATACTTCGGAACAAGTTGATTAATCGTTATTGAAAAAAATTTTTTCTGTGCGATGAGGATAAGGAATGATGGAGAGAGAACTTTTGAAACAAAAATTTTGTGATTCTACAAACATGTTTATTAAAGCAGTATGGAAACTCAACGATATATATTTACAATTTATATTTACAGGATGAATGATATATCGTAACGCTATGCGTGTAATGTTGCATTCTGACGCATAAATCGACGCTGCTGGACAAAGTAATTTTTGTGTGATTGCATACTCATGTTTTCTTATAGAAAAAGACATTCAGTGATTTAAAATTGAAAGAAATGGTACTCTTCATATTTAGTTGCAATACAATTAACAAAAGATTAAGTTATGTTAAATTAGACAGAGTCTTGCAATCGAATTTATTGCGAAACGAAAATATTTTCTAATAACTTCAAAAAATAAAATAATACAGTATCACAGTTACATTATGGACAGCGTTTCCCTCTCTAAAAGTTTTTCAAACTCATCGAGTTGACCGTTGTCGTTACCGCCATTGTTATCTCGCTAATACCTCGTCACACGCGTACGCGCAGTAAATTTTATTTTGATCTAGAGCTACCACTTTAATGAACCATAAAACTCTTTGCTTGAAAATCATGTAAGGAAAAATACAACATTATATTTTAACCGGACTCACTTCAACACGAGTGTACTGGATAATTTATACTGAATGGGCAATTTATTGTGAAACGAGTAGTACGGTAGTGGAATGCTGATCATAAATCGCTCAAATTTTAATGCGCTTATAATTCATTGTATAGACACCCCTCAAGAGTAGTCTCGCAACGCGCGACGTCATGTCGAGATATACCAGCAACTTGAAGTAATAATTATTTTCATATATAGATTTTTTCTTTTAAATAGAATCCTATTTTACAAATACGCCAAGGGCGTTCTATGTACACATAAAGACAGTCTCTGTAACGGGACGTCTTGGTCCCTTTCTCGTTCCGTCGAAAGACCCACCTTACTGATGAACAGCTGCGCCAATTCGTTGACCATAAATCGCATACGGCGAGTAATATGGTCCTAAAGCATTAAATGCACTGTAAGGTGATGCCGCAAGTGATGCAGGAAGTGGTCCAGTCGGTGGTTTCCCATATGGATGATATCTCGCACTGAGTGGACTCAGAGAAGGTGCTGGGTACGCTCCACCGGTTGCACGGTGAAGAGCAGCCGACGGCGAGAGCAACGGGTGCCCATGAGGTGAACCAAGAAGAGCAGCAGATGCTGCATGGTCATTGCCTGACAAACTCGTATGACTGCGAAGATGTTGCAGAAGTTCCTCGGAGGTGTTAAACCGTTTTCCGCAGTAAGACTCTCCAGCGATCCAATTGCACACGTAGGGTCTTCCGCCTCCGAGCGAAGATGGGTAGCCGAGAGATGGTGGAGGCATGGATCCCAGAGACGAGAGAGCCATGGCGAGGCCATACTTCTGATGATCGCACTGTGTGCATCCACTGGGACAGGAACTGGCACCCATCATCATTTGCGCATTGTGCATGCTGTACTGGCATCCAGTGCAGTAGGGATCCTTACAGACGGGAACCAAAGCTTCACCGCCGGCTGGAGTTTTAACACGAGCATAACTCAGGTACGGGTTGCTATTAGACGGAGCTGATGTAGGATATCCAAGAAGAGCTGCAGTGGCTGCATGATGATGGGAAAATGGCGAAGCCCCTGCGAAAGGTGGCCTAAAGGCAGGGTTTTCGGCAAGGCCTGGTGGGCAGCAGAGAGGATTTCCACCAAAATTATGAAGACCTGATTTGTAGGCAGCCAAGTCTTTGGCGTGACCACTAGAAAGGATCTCCATTCCCGATCTGATGATCGGGCTCGCACCATTGTTTCTTGGCGAACAACTCATTTTTTCACGATCGGCAGGTGTTTTGCGATCACTGTTCGAACTGGTTGTAGTAGAGTTCGTATTGCTCGTAGATGTCGGCGCGTGACTCGAAGGAGAAGTTGATTTTCTTCCCACGGGCGTTCGACTACCGGACGACTTTTTTTCAGAGCAACTCATATCACTCGCACTGACACTATCTTGGCCACTAACACTGTGCACACTAGCCTTCGAAGTGGGTCTACCATCATCCGGAGACTTTTTTGACACTACATTTGTTTCATAAGGTTTGAAAGCGAGCGGTTTCGAATCCGAAGGACTGCTACGGGTGCGCTCCAACTTGGCCGCCGGCGGTGATCTCGCGTTCGACGATGCAGATGAACCTTTTGATGGTTTATCCAGAGGGGAAATCAGAGGTTTCGATGGAGAATCAGCTCCAATCTGACTACACGTCTGTGCCAATAAAGCCAGTGGACTCTTCTTCGCATCCAACTGTAAAGCAAATAAATATCTCATCAGATATGAACATTCGAGCATATATTCATGAACATTGCTCAGAACATTGCAAACGAAATTTGAAAATATGGTTTGCAAAAGTATTCAAGAGTTTCGTCTCATTTGTTATCTAGTATGTTGGATTCACTGGGAGAATAGAATTCTGTAGGATATAAGATTTAAGAAAAGATAACACTTTATTTTGAAGATAAATATAAATACTTTATTTGGAATAAATTGCACAAAAATGTATTGAACTGTACTTTAGAGTCTGTACCTATAAGAGTCTGTACCTATAAGAGTGTGTACCTTGACGTGTTACCCGACGGATTGTCACGACAGAACTGTTAAAACTGACCTATACCTATGCCTTTAGACTCTTTGCCTGTCAATCACAGAAGATGGCACGAGCCATTTTTAAAATTCTTTCTTTAATACAACTTTTAGATTTTGCAATAATAGTTGCACTTCTAACACGGTGAAAATTGGAACAATCGGAAGCAAAGATCTTGTAAGTTGAGGATCTGGGCTTTCGATTAGGACAATGATAGCCCAACAAAACAAGACTTCTTTCTATTTAAATAACTTTAATGACCTGACTGTATTACTAACCGTAGTTGGAAGCGGAGAAAGATAATCCGGTTGGAGGTACTGATTGTGTCCAGTGGTAAGCATTCCGCCTTCCTCAAGCACAACCATTTGGTAAAACACTTTAAGCCGTTCACAACACCAGAGTAAAAGCACTGATCACAAAACTGTATGCAGATTTTCACGAATCCAGACTTGTACACTGAACCGAGAATTGACAGAACGACGCGTACTGTGTGAAATCCAGGGGAATAATGACGGCCGCGTAGTCGCGCAAAGACCTGCGGTGTTGAGAGCTGCGGTCGATTTTAGCGCCACCAGCGTTCCTCCTGTAAACCAGAGAATAACCTGTCCGCTCTGTCGTCCCCACCTCTTGAGAGAATGGCAGTGGGGTGACGAAGCAAAGGAGGGGATACGCTGGGTTCTTTGGTGTGGGGAGGCATTCTAATTCAACACGCCACCCATGATGTTGGCCCCATGATGACAGCTCCCATCTCGGCTTTGATATTTCACCGCTTTTACAGCCCGACCCTCTCTCCCCTCACCCTGGCGCACCCCACCAACTCCCGGAACCGTCCAGTTCCCCGCCCTGCCCCAGCAACCCGATATTTTATACCGTGAAACCTGTCTGTCTCTCCGGGGCCAGCCCCGCTTAATAAGCAGCTTTCAAAATAGAAATGTAATGGGCTGACGGTAGGGATGGCGGGTGATTGATTGCTCGTCGAGGCGACTTACCGACTGCCACGAGTAAATGAATGACAGCCACTTAAGCGCTGTTTGCCTACAATTTCATGAAAGTGTTTTAATTATCACTGATGCGACCCTGTACGACTTGACTGAGCATTACAAGAAAAATAGGTATCTTGGCCTCGGATACATACTTCTTGGCCATGCGTACTTCCGACTAGCGTTCGAGATCGATTCGATCAGTCAGTGCTCAATCGGTGCTGGAAAAAAGCCTACTTCGGCCTTCACACGATGGTTATTAATTGAGCTGTTGCGTGTGATAGTTACATAAATCGTAGTTTCTAACACTTGACAGAACGACAGAAGTTGAAGTTTTTTTGATTACGCGAGGAAAAACCAGGATAATTAGTGTATCTCGTTAAGTTAAGATATACGCTATTCCAAGGCTTTATGAGGACTCTTAATAGTATCAATTGTATAAAGTGAAATTACAATATTTATTTGTAAGCGAAAAATTGCAATAACTATAATCATGAGACCGCAAAAAACGGCAAAAGAGATAATGTTGTAAAGAAAGATAAAATCAGCTTTCTGGAATTTCGAAGTCGCACTATAAGTTGGCGAGATTACTTTTGGCAGTAAACAACTGGAAATAAACAAAAAGCGATACAGGCTGTGTTGGAGAGTAATTACTACGAATTATGACATATGATATCGAATCCACGGTACGTAGGTTGTCGCATACCTTAACGAACAATAATTAGCAGGAAGCTCTCCCCTTGGAAATGTCATTAAAGACAGAACATGTCTGAGAATCAGAAGGGCATGCAGCTGTAATTTGAACAGTAACTCGTTATATTTCTTGTGCTACACAAGATAGTTGATGATGGATTCATTTCAAGGAGCAAATGTTTTTTAAAAATTGGAAAATAATATTCTTGTACGAATAATTCCGGTCGACTGACCCGAGTGAAAAAGATAAAAGAAAGAGAAATGAACGCCATTTCGCTCAAGGAACAAACAAACATTTCATCACGCCTCCATCAGTATTGTATTACCGTATACCTATACATCCGTTTTTGAAACTGAAAACTTTTCTACCATTTAGCTTGGATCGCAGATATGGTGTGCTAACAACATAACGCCAAAACCTGATATCTCGACGCTGACAGATGAGTTCACAGCTAATATAGTGCGCTTTGAAGTTCGCCGACCGGCTGGTCAACCTTTCGTTAAGATTTCTGATGCAAAGACTCGTCAGAAAACCGACAAAGAATCAACCCAGTGACTGAGAAGAACGCGAAATTGTAAACAAAGTGTCAGACAGACATATGCTAAAATTAATTGCTTTCAGTGATGACACAATTTTCCAGAAACTGCCTTATCAGATGGCGGAACGTCTGCACCACATTCAAAGCGCGAGTGACACGATGATTTATTTGTTCTTTTTGAGATTACTTACTTCCTGAACTAGTTTACATAATGTTCAACACATAAATGATACATTGCTCTGGAAAGTTTCATACAAGCATAAAGCGTTTAATGGTCTTATCGGAGAAAAAAGAGTTGTTTTATTGCAAATCAAATGAAATAAAGAATAGGATAGGATTCATTTTGTCCTGAAAGAGTTGTCCTTTTTCATTATCGGTTATTGGAGATTTTACAACTGTTAGTTTATAAAATATGAAAAGTTTAGCTGCAAGGCACGAATGCACTGAAATTTATTAAACTTTACTGTATTATAACGTACTGGTTATAAATTTATAATTCTCTTGTAAATACGCAACATTAACTGGTTAATTCCAGAGAACAAGTCATGAGACGTGTTCTATACAAGGTTAAAATAATAAATTAGTCATTTAGTGGTAATCCTAATACAAAATTTATAAATTTCTGTTAAAGTTTATAAATTTCCCAGTTTTTTCAAAAGTGCAACATTTAATAAATAGAATTTGTTAAGAAATTGTAGTTTCAAGTTTGGTATAAGAATAAACGGTCTTTTTACGAGAAGTGACTCCTTGACCTCGTCTTCTTTAACCGTTTTTACTCACGCAAAAGGTATAATATGTAGAATTGCCGACTTTTATTCTCTGCTTCCGAAATCAATAAAATTTTCCTCGTTACATGTTTCCTGTGCAAAAATTATGAGCATTGAAAAGTGCATTGACAAAAACGCTTCCGAAAAATTATATTAGAATTCAAGAAATTATGGAAACGAGTCCCTTTCAGAGATTAAGATAATGCCATAAATTATGCGCATACACTTAATCATTAATAAATGAGTATGTAATCTGAGGTCTATTAATCATGGCCTCTACTTTCCCTGAACTTAAGTCTGAACTTGACTTTCTTACAACTCAAGAGAGGAAAAATCTTGTTCACCCCACGAAAAACATGAAAGATATATATTTTCAATTTTCGTCGCTTCATTTTGCGCTTTTCGATTTGTGGCATTCAATTTATAGGAGTGCGGCGAGTGCAATGACAAAACCAATGAAGGGCAACATTTATCGGCCACACATAACATATATGTATACATACTTATAACATATATCTACCCTGCGCACTTCCTAGCCCTGACAATGGATACTAGAACCCAGGATGAAAGTGTAAAAATGCTGACAAGCGGATAATAGAGGAGGCAGTCAGTCACTTTGAGAGATGGCGTGGAACAAGAGAAGGGGTGCTCGGTGAGCCGTGAAAGGGAAAAAGATGGATGAACGCAAACGCGGTTAACGTGCAGAAGAGAGAAACAGAATTTGCGGCGGGTAATAAATCATAGTGGTCTCCTTTTCCACCATTTCTGCGTGTATATATCAAACTTTGTTCAGACTGGCGAAGGGGAGCGAAACCAGTGTGAATACATACGAAATGTGCCTCTCTCTATATACATTCTCCTCTTCTTATTATTCTCCCCCTTCGCAAAAATACTATATCCTTGTATATATTATCTTCAAGGGTCTTACAAAAAAGTTCATGCCTCGGTTAATGCTAGACTAACAATTATGTAGCGGCATCAATACAACAAAAGATCAAAATTCACTGCTCTCTCAGTCTGAATTAGTATGAATTTGACTAATTGAATCAGTAGTCTTATATTTCCTGCTGAATTAGTAATTTCTCAACTTTATATTAATTGTAAGTAAAATAGTACACGCAGAAAAATGAATATGTTAAAGTTACGGTTTCAGATCTGTTGGACATTACTGCTATTTTAACAGATGAAATCTGTTACTATAATAGATAAAATCTGTTAATCTTATAACTCTATCTGTAAAATTTACAGAAATGCTTCTGTTAGAGTCATCTGCCATCTGCTTACATAGCTGGAAAAATCTGTTATATTTGCAAATCAAAATCTGTTGATTTGGAGTGATGAAAATTTGTAAAAACAGAAGAAATCTGTAAATTTTACAGATTCTCGTCCCATAGGTTGTGCGTTCGATTCCCCCCAGCGTTGCGTGCGGAATTTTATTTGTCATATATGCGTTAAAATTTACAAATATCGATTAGTTATAAGTATATCCATACAAATAAACCATGTTCCTAAGAAGTAAGTAAGTAAGTAAGTAAGAATAACTTATTGCTAATCTATTTAGTAGTTTTACATATTGAATTGTTCACGATGAATTTTAAGGAATTTAAAAAACTTTCGTCGAGACTTAACGAATTTTAAGAGATTTTGACGAATTTTACGTGACTCTAAAGTTTTCCATGGAATTTTAAAAGATTTAAGAAGATTCTTTTAACTTTTAATGAAGGAAAGGTCAAATGAATAAATGAAAGATTAAATTCAAAAAAAAAAACGTTAAACTTTTAAGTTCTTCATATTTATAAATAGATTTCATAATTTAGTTTTACTCGTCATCATAAAATTTTAAAGCATTTTAATACAGTTTAATTAAATTACAATCTCAAATGTGAAATTTCTTTGGTATGGGTATACACTGTGAAACACTTTTCGGGAATTTTCCGGAAAATTTTTGGGACGCTGATTTCCCAAAAAATTTCGGGAATTTTATCGAACATTTGGTAGGCAAATTCTTAAATACTTCGCGCTCGATATTTAATATACATTTTTTGATTACATGTAATTATTTCATAAGAATGTAAAAAATACACTGCCGGTCACGAACTTTTACCCACCCTGGAGCAAAATTGGTCAAACTTTGAAGTTTTATATCTTTGGTGCAAATCAACTTACAGAGTTGGCCGAGTGCTCATTTGAAAGCACTTTTCATAGGCTTTCAAATGGTGTAGGAAATGAAAACAATCAAATGGTTTTGTTATTTTTTAAAACGATAATTCAAAACTGAAAATTCTAAAAATTCTTGTCCATTTTTGATCCCTCGCCAAATCCGTAAAAAAAATAGCACAAAAATTTCAAATATGGCATTCTGTAGCTCTTTCCAAGCCCTATTTGAATCACTCATAAAAAAATCATTTTCATCAAATATTACGCCGACAGCAGCTGTTTTCGCAAAAATCGACACTTTTTTTCAACTTGTATCTCCGTATATTCGAATGATAGAAAAAAATGTTTAGGAAAGAAAATGTTCCGCTTTTTACGTAGAATACTGTTGAATTTTTCTTTTGATTTTTTTCGAAAAAAAATTTTTCAACTTTTTTCGCCCTACAGCTAACGCGCTAAAAAACATAAAAAATATCGTCTGAGTCATAAAATGTTTCTTTTTATTCGTAGAATAATTTTTGGTACCAAAATTACAATTTATACCTAAAATTTTTATTTTTATTTTTTATTTTTTTTAGGTACAAATTGTAATTTTGGTACCAAAAATTA
>CAJFCP010025741.1:44694-73978 GCA_904066005.1 Synergus itoensis | reverse complement strand
AGGTAGGGCCCCGTCTAGACCCTTTCTATTATAATATTTTGGTTATTTACCATATGTGAAGTACCAAAATTCAAATTAATAAAGAATAAAAAATTCTTAAATGTCAAATCAAAAGTAAAGTTGGTGTATTTTATATATTATAAAACTATTATAAACATAGTAATAGCACAGTTTTTTTTTCACTCTTACAATTTTATTTTTACCTGTATCATAAATATTATGATTTTTTTTTGTGAGAATTGGAAATATTTCAGTAAAATGGGCCATACTGGCTAAGACCCGAATATTTCCTGCGACTAGAACTTCTTTGTTCTTTTATTCGAATCAGGGCCCAACTAAAACCTGGTTAAAATACAAGATTGGAGCCTAACTAGACGTGCATAGATTTTCTATTTACAAAGAATGGAAAATCCTAACAGTGCCTTAAGGGGTCCTGACTAGAACATACTATTCCAATTGTTCTAGCAAGGACCTGACTACCGCCCTAATGAACATAGAGACAAATGGGGCGATTTCTACATGGGCTGATTTACTCGCCAATAAATCCTGCAGTAAATTGCAAGAGTCGTTTTCTATCTTACCTATTATATAATAAAAAATGATTCCATAAATCGACCGGATACGTCAATTATACTGGGCTATCTCCGGTGAAACCACATGATCCTAATTCGAGCCAGTCCTAATTTCTAATTTCATTTCCAAAAACCCATGTCGGCGAAGCCCTCTACTTTTGTGGCGCCTAGGCTTGTTGCAGCATTTTGTAAGTGTCTATGAGGCTAAGACAAACGAAGTCCGACCACTGGATGACCACAAGTTGTCTAATCCTAATTCGTCGCCCTTGCCAGAATCATCTTTGTACCCTACGATTATCGTTTCACCCGACACATGGGACTCCTTTTGGGACCGTTAATTATGGAGAGCGAAACAACCGAACCTTGTGTAATGACAATGTCGGCAACCGCGGCTCGAGTCGTGTTATTAGTAAGAAACTCAATGATATGTTTTAGGATTTTGCCACAAATTCCGGTGGCGACTAGGCGTTAAATAGTCTGTGGCAATCTTATAGCAACGTTTTTTATAAGCGCTTTTTATATAACCAGAAACAAATGTGGCGATATTTTATCTTAAATTTCAAAGTGTGCAATAATGCCTCGAATAATGCTGCAACCCGTGCAGAAATTCCCAAACCTGGCCCAGATCGGTGATGGAACGCAGAACCTGATCGGACCCAGATCTGGCCCGATCGGGCCCAGACCTAGCACGATCGAGCCAGATCTGGGCCCGGTCTGGTTCAGCGTTCCATCACCGATCTGAAATCATCCGATCTGGGCCCGACAGGGGCCACAACAAAATTTCTACACGGGAACATTACCCGTTCATAAATTTTGATGGAGTTCTGACAGGGTCCTGGCCAGTTTTCCCTACTTCTCATGTGGCCCTAAGCAAGTTAACTGCCAACGCCCACATAAGGCCCTATTTCCCTACTTAAGGAAAACTGACCAGGGCCTTGTCAGTTTACCCGAAAAATGCCCTAGCTAGTAAATACACCACCTAGGAAAAACTGGTAAATACACCAAAAACTATTCTGCGGATTCATTATTCACATTATTTGATTATTAAACTATTTAATTTTCTGAAAACAAAAGTCCTATTATAAAAAAGGGGTATTAATTATATAGAAACAATAAGTAATTTTAAGAAATTTTTAAAGATATTCAAAATAGTTCGCGGCAGTTTTAAGATTTTAGAGTATTAAAATTCTTTTTTAAGTATTTGAAGGGATTTTTAAAAGATTTCAAGTAATTTTAAGGAATTTAAGGAGATTTCAAGAAATTTTAAGTGATTCTAGATATCAATATTTGTTCAAGGATTTCAGGAGAATTTAAAGCGATATAAATGAATTTCAAGTTATTTTAAAGAATGTTTAAAGAATTCAGGAGAGTTCCAAGATTTTAAATTAATTCACACATTTTGTTAAATTTTTCAAAGGATTTAAACTCGGATTTAAAATGACTTTGAAAATTTTTAAAGGATTGTAAAAGAATTTCCAAGAATTTGAGGATTTTCAAGAATTTTCACACGATTTTAAGTGGTTTTATTATAGGAAATTTAAAGCGATTTCGAAAGATTTCAAGTGATTTTAAAAAGTTTTTAAAGAATTCCGAAAAAAAGATCATTATACTTTCAGGAATTTCAATTATTTAAAAATATTTGTAAATATTGTAAGAGATTTTTAATGAAGTTAAAAAATGTCAAAGGATTTAAAAAGAATATGAAAAAACTGAAGAATTTTTAAGTCATTTCAGAGTTATTAAAACATGTCAAAGGATTTCTAAAGATTTCAAGTGATTTTAAGGAATTTCAAGAAATTCAAAAAAGTTTCAAAATTTTGAAGTAATTTGGCAATAAAAAATGTTTTAGTATTCTTTAAAATTTATTAAAAATGTGTTATTAAAAATTATGAAAATAATATAATCATAAAATGCAGTTTAATAATAATTTTCATGAAAAAATGTTTAAAGTTTCTAGAAATATATTTTGCCGTGTTTGTCAACAACATACAAATTATTAAATTTTCCAATAAATAAATGGTTATTAATGAAACATTACTGCTGTATCATTGCCTCATAAATGCCCAATAATATTAGAATATTTTTATCAAAAATAGAAATGCCGACCAGGGCCTCGTCAGAACCCTATTTTATATAGAGCTAATTGCGGGAAATTTCGCACGGGATTAAATTAAATATAGCTCCTTTTTAAAAAAATTCTACCAGAGATCGATTTCTTTTACATACAACCTTAACCAACCTGGCCCATCCAGGCCTTCAAAAAGAAGTTTACTTGGCACACCCAGAGGTGCGATTCTGTAATTTCACTTTCACTCTCACCTCCCTTCAGGTCTTGCCAAAATTCACGGCGGATTTCAATTGTTTTTTTTTTTCAATTTTGCATTTGTAAATTCACGACGTGAAGTGAGGTGAAAGTGAAAGTGAAATTACAGAATCGCACCCCAGGTCCTCGAAAAGACCAAAACCAAAAGTTTAAACACTGAAACGGAACATCTTTTGCTGCTTTTCTAAAACGAAAACATTATGTATTAGGTCTACTGGGGATATCTGATACCACGTTAAAAAAACGCATCACTTACTCTACCTCATGGATGATGCGGAAACGAGTAAAGTAGAGAATATTCCATACATATCGATAAATTCATATAGATTCTTGCACATGTACGTGTGTGAGTGTATGTATATATATCATATGATAAATTAATGATATATTATATTACTTATAAATATATATGATGATATAATAATAATACAATAACGATAAAAATAAATAATCTTTCAGATTTCAAGGTAAAATTTGACATTTTTTGCAAATTACAAAAAAGTGCTCCGATTTTCTCTGCCATAACTCGTAAACTATTAATACGAGAAAAATTTGTTTATATCAAATGTGATAGGAAAATGTGTGCTCTACAACTTTTTATAAAACTACTTTTGCCCTAAAGTGCATTTCAAATGAGATATTTACAAAAAACGAAAATTTTGGCGCCATTTTGGCCGCCATTTTTTTTTCCGCACACCAAATTTGTGTGATCTTTTTTGAGGGTTGATTAGGTCCCCAAAATGAAGATTATTGCCAATTTTCATTTTGTTCTGACTTTTTGCAAGGCAGGGCCTTTTTTGTATCTTTATTGACTGGACTATTCATCTAGCACCAGACATTGTATACCTCATCCTCCCTGCTTTCTCACATTTTCATCTCATTTCCTTTGAGACACATTCAAGATCCACTAAAATTGAAGTAGTGTCATGTGTAACTAAGTACATCGCTTAGATTAGATCTTAATTGGCTATTGTCAAAACAAAACTTGAATAAAATGGCGGAGTACCAACACCCGTGTGGAAATTGCCCAGCTTAGCCATTTTTAAATGATGGCCCTCTAGAGGCCCTTTCTTGGGCCTATAATGGTTTCCCCTCTTATTGTTTTTTTTAATTTTCTAAGTCCATACTGGTAAAGCCCAGCTTGGTTCTAGCAGGGCCTACATATTTGCCCCTTTATTATTTGCCACAAATAATTCTACTTCCGATCGCTATTTTGAAAAAAGATAAAAAAATTAATCTAAAGAAGAAAAGATCAGATTGATATTAAAAATTATAAAATACTTTTTTATCGTGAAAAGAAATTTTCAAGTTCAAAGAATAATTTCTAAACGAAATTTTGATAGGCTAGACACGAAGTCGTTAAGAGTTGTAATGGTTTAGAAATAATTTTTCTAACTCAAAAATTTTCTTCGTAAAAAAGGTATCTTCGACCTAATTATATAATTTATTATATTTGGTCCTATAAAACTTGACTTGACTATAACCACACATAAAGTTTTCCGAGCCGTTTCAGGCCGTTCGTGTTGGCTCCTGTTGTCTTCAAAATTGATTTAAAAATTTGAAAAATTTTCGTGGGGCTAACAGGGGACATATATGGACCTTACAGAGGGTCTACCTTGGCCCCACAGAGGGCCACTTTATTGGCCCTTCGTAGGAAGCTTACATTGGGCCTTCGAAGGCGAGCATTTCAAAACTATGTTAGCCCTTCATAGTTTGCCATCGTGGGGTCAACATAATAAGGAGGCATACTACGTGGGGCATCGCTGGGACCAACTTAAAATTTTCACACAGTCAGTTGAAAAAATGTATTACCAGCAGAAATGTGCTCGACTTTTCCCGGTATTTTAAGGGATTTCAAGTGACTTTCAAACTTCTACGAAATCCTTTAAAAATCTTTAAAATCTTTTGAATTTTCTGATCTTTGTGTCTAATTCTTTATGTACATAGTCATATATTTGGAATAGACTAAATGGCAGTTATTGCTGCCAAATGTCTTGTCACAGTCCAATGGTATAATGAAATCTTTCACGACCAGTGGAAACCAGTCAGCTGCTCTCGGCCACCGTCATTGTTTACTTAACTAAATTGTACGAGGAGTCATTGGTATTATAGTTCTCAGGGCCTGACAATGCCAAATCTTTTCGGGGCGGTCCCGTATTCTTACTCTCAATTGATTCCGAATAGATACGTCCGACTCCCAAACAACTCAATTTTAATGCACTTGAAGAAAAGGAAGTGGAAAACTGATTTATTGATTTCACTACTCTCAGCAAGCGAAAGGTTCATAAATTTAACTCGAATTGCTTCTGCCTGACTTTCAACCAAAACAAATGTCTTAACTAATTTAGAAGTGGCGCAATGGTTTATAACCGACGTTGAAGTTTTGGAAGTGCAAAATTTATAGCTCAATATAAAATTGCTGACATTATAGCTCTCTTTATTTATTTATCTTTGTAAAAAGTTATCTCATTTATTGCATACATACATTTTTTAAGAGCACGTTTTTTGTTTTCTTAGTAAATGAAAATTTTATTCTAAAATTTAGTTCTCGCCTTGAAGTGACAAGATGATCGACACACAGACGTCTTACAGATAGAGAGTGCTGCCGTCATGCAGTGGCGTTTTGAAATATGACGTGTGCACGTGTTTTCTATGAGTAAATACTGTATATACGCTAGACTTGCCAAGATCTTTTCACGTCCACACAACATGTCCTTTGACTGCACTAGACGAGGCATACATCTCAAGAGTTCCACCCTATTGCAAATCCCAAGAAACGTGTCTGTCAAGGCATAAAATACACCAGCCTCTGGACTTCGCCTTTAAAATTTTTATTTGTTTGTTCGTGGGAGAAAAGCTGTGGATAATTTAGCGATTTAGACAAAGGAGCTTTTATAGTACATATAGTAGGCGACTTTTCGACGCACGGCACCTGGTGAAGAGCCAGTCATGATTTATCAAGTGCCAAAATCCCGATTCACCCAAATCCCGACTACTGGATGCGCAGAATCGCAATTTAATTGAGCGATTCACACGACTGCTATAAATCAACTATAATTACGCGCACCCAAAATTCAAAGGGGAATCGATCATAAAATAATCAGAGATACTGTGCATGAAGCGAGAAAGAGATAATGGTCAATTTGAAATAATACTTCAATTTGAAGATAATAGGCTTGTTTCACAATTTTAGATAAAATCATTTTTGAATACATAATTTTAATCTAAACTCAAAGTGCATTTAAATTTTTTTTTTCTGCTCGGTCGTTCAACAGAAAAAAATTATTAAAAATTGAAGGCGGGAAAACACTTATTCAAATTGGTGTCACGTGGATGTCACGTGACTCAGAGGTTTTCATAATTATTAATATGACGATGTGGACGATGTGGCTTTGATGGAAACTAACGAAACTTATGATAAAGAGGTTAGGCCCATTTAGGCCACGGTCTGGTATCAATTCTGATTATTTTTATTTGGTAGCTCTATTTTTTAAGGTTTATGTAACAAACAAAGAAAAATTGTGCAAAAAAGTATTTTTATATTTGACAATAACAAGAAATTCTATGTCAAAGAAATGAAACATAACCTATAAGTTATCAAGTGAAATCTTTTGAGGATACTTACGAAAAGTCACAATTACTCTTAAATATTTCCACTATTGGTTTTTACGAAACCCTCGTTTGGAATTTTTTTAAACACTATTTACCGACTTCTATTTTCAATGTAGACATAACCAAAACGAAATATCGGCAGAGAAAAACATATTTGAGAATCACTGACACATAAGCTGTGATTGGTCGAAAATCCGACCGCTATGACGTCAGAGTGGTCCTCCAATCGAAACCGTGATAGAAAATTCAAATTTCAACATTAAATTAAAAATAGTAAACAATATGCAAAAAATATTTGATGGGCGTTTTTAAAATTAGAATTTTATAAACTATAAGATCCATTCATTGGATAACTGATATCTACTTTTGGAAACAACCCTATTCTCCAAAATCATTATTTTTACATTCTTTCGTATATAAATTTTGTTATAGCCCAGACCGGGCCCATAACGTGCCAAATCTAGAACAAATTTGGAAAACGGACCTGGGCCTGATCGGAACCAGATTTAGTGTACGATCGGTACCCGACCTGGCCCCGATCAATTTTTCATTAAAAAAATAATTATTATAAGATAATAAAATAGTAATAATTTCATATTTTTCATTCAAATCTGGCCCAAATTTGGAAAACGGATCTGGCCCAGATCGGAACCAAATTTGTTGTATGATCGGTACCCAACCTGGCCCCGATCAATTTCCCGTTAAGAGTCATTTTTTAAATTTATAATTTCTTATAATTTTGTTGATAATAATAATAATTTTATAAAAAGGAAAAGTAACATTCAATTTTTATTGTCAATAACTTTTGCAAAAAAAGTTTATTGTTTCTAAGATCTGGAGAATTCTTTTCATACATTAAGGCTACAAAAAATCCATTTTACAGTGAAAAAACAAAGACTTTTGATTAAAAATTTATATAAATTTATAATAACTTTTCAAATAAATTTAATCTTTGAGTTTAGATTTCGATTTAAGATAAATATTCAATACAATTTAACGATTTAGGGGAGAGGTGCTCACAGGGAGTCAGAAAAACTTCCAACTTGTATAGGTGATCTGCTTAAAATTACTTGAATAAGATATGTACATAGAATTGAAGTCTAATCCTTCCGGTGTTTAAAACTGGAAAGATAAAACCCCTTTGATTAAGCATTTTAGAAAGAATCAATAATTTATAAAATGTGTCCTTTGAACATCATTGTACCTTCCAGAGTACACAGATAAACATTCATTACATTCAATAAATAAAGCTTTTGACTTACTTTTATTCGTTGATAAATTTAATTATTTAGGTTATCATTTGCGAAAACTATCAAGGAACTCAAATTATTTCATATTAACTACAAAATATATAATATTATAATGATCAGTTTTTAATGTTAAATTTCAGGTTAATTCCCTACTGAACGTTGCTTTTTTTAATGTCAGTGATACCAACGCTATATATGCTTGGTTACTATATTACATTAAAATACCGCTCAAGTATCTTTTATGTACTGCCAAGCTGCCAACCATCTGAAAAAAAAAACCCCTCGTGGTTTTTGACAACATTAACCTCAATATTTTCAAAACAGAGTCTTAGTGATTATTTGTGTACCCGGAACTTCGTTCACTAAATCTTGATATATTATTTAAAATCTATGTTTAAACCCAATGTTTCCCTCAAATAGGATGAATATAATGATGACAAATTGTAAGTACATAAGTGGAAAACTTTTTAACAGCCCTGTTATTTTTTTAAATGTTAGTTAGAGTTCTGAAAAACATCATTGCAATGTGTCAAAAACATATTTCATTTAAAAAAAAAGAAAAATACGCAAAGGTCTGCAATGTAACTTTTCTAAAAAATGCTTATGCAATAAAGTCATAGATATTTAGTAATTAAAACATATTTTATTTAATAGTTTTCTAGATATTTCTATTGATTCTTTGTGTACACCGAGCAACTGTGAGCACCTTTCCCCTACTACTAGGTTTTGACATTTTATTTATTACATATCCCGTGAAGAAATTTCGCTTTGTCCCCGATCAGTTTTTCATTTCTGTTTTTTAAAAATATTTTTGAAATAAATACAAAAATATATATTCATGCATTTCTTTATTTAAATTCAAACATTGAATTCATAAAACTCTGGTTTAAGTGCGTCTATTATTATCTGTGGATATCATAACTTTCGAAAGAACTATCAAACTGGATTGCACTTTAGCACATATTTTTAAGGTATAAGAAGAAAGGACAAGCTCGTTAACCAGACATTTTTGACCAACAGTTCTGATTTTATCCACACTGAAAAAAATGGTTTAGCTATCCCAGCTAGACGTATCGCTGGATTTCGTAACTCCTAGAAATGTATATCACACAGCTACATTTCTAGGAGTTACGAAATCCAGCGATACGTCTAGCAGGAACAGCTAAACCATTTTTTTTAGTGCATGAAAAACGATTTTTGAAAATTTAAATTTTCAATTTTCCAGCAAAACTATGCGAGGTACGAAAAAAATGTTATTGACTAAAACTTTTGACCTTAAAAATATCTAAAAATTCTACATTGACAATTTTTTTATAGGATCTCAATTTTTTTAGTATAAAAGATTTAAGATTCATCTTGTTTTTTATTCCTTGAAGATGCCGTATTTACCATTTTTAGAGCTAAATTTCAATTCTGAATAAGAAAGAGCATGTTTCACGGGGCCAATAAAAATATATAGGTTGCCATAAATTCCTAATGCGAGCCTATTAAATAACATAACCTCGTAACTCCTGGACCCTTCGGGTATTGTTCACTTCCTCGTAAAAGTCAAGTAGAAAAATCATAGTTCCGACTCCCCTTCTTTGGCAATTCCACGAAGTAGTAGTATAAGCGTCGTTCTTTGGAGCGGACGTTTAAAATCGTCGACTGAGCAAAAAAAGGGAGGAGAAAAATAAATCGTCGCAAGGTCCGGCGTGTAATTCGAGCCAGGAAAACGTTTACAAATTGCAGGCAGGCAGGCAGGCATGGCGGTTGAAATTCATGGAGGAGAGTTTGAGTTTGGAAAGTATTAGTTGAGGAGAAGTCGTTAAGATCTAACGGGACGAGAACGATCTGTGCGATTTAGTGTCAGCAATAAGGAGCTGGAAGGTTGGGGTCAGCAGGTCGAAAGTAGGAATTGCCTTTGCCAAGGACCCTAATTCAGGTCAATTGTTGCCCTCGTCGTTGCCTCTTTGAAATTTGCAATGGCCGCCGCAAGCGTAACCATCATGACCGAAGCGGAAACTCGACTTCTCTCTGCTGGCTTGTAATTATAGCTTTCCAAGTGGAATGGCAAAGTCGGATGTAGCACCTCCATTTGTCTTGACTCGACTGACAGATCGCATAATACGGCGGCACGTATACAGCATGTACAGCACCTTCGTGGTAGGCAACTCTAGCAGTACTCGTTTTAACCCGTTTTCCAGAGTCAACGAGACTTGCGATCCTTATCGGCAACTCCTTCTCCGGTCTTTCACTGCAAGTACCATAATTTAATGTATAAAGTCCTTTATGTAAGGCCGTGCCACTGACGTTGTGAGAATACTTATGTCGCTCTTCCTGTTTAGTATGTTTATTTCTTTCATTCTTCAAACTCGGCACGAATGCAATATGATCAGAAACTTGAGAAGGGAGCAATGGATTGCAAGATTATCTCATCTGAAGGCATTACTGTAAAGTTAGACATTCATATCTTAAAAGCTGAAAGATATCCTATTATAAAAAGATGATGAGGTCGAAGTCGAAAAAACCTAACGCCTTTTCCGGCAATCTGATTCGTTGTCGCGTATGTATCGATAGTGCTTTTCGACAATCGATACTTGCGCGCGCTCATTTGAATTTGATTTCATTAATCCTCATTTTATCACGAGTCTAAACTCGAAATATATCGAAAATCTTGGTTTTAAAAAAGCAATTTTATAGTAATATTTAAAATAAATAATCAGCTAATTTATTATGACTAATTAATAAATTAATTTAATAATTAGTTAACCGATTTTTCAAATAATAATGTACAACTATAAATTCGCTACTTTTTTAGAAATTGAAACCATAATTAAAGATTCATACTACAGTAAACATAGTCAATTTTGAAAACAATCTAATAATAATTATTTTTTATAACGTAAAATAGATGTTGTATCAATAGTTTATAAAGTATCAGACTTTAAAGAAATATGAAGTATCATGAGTTATAAACAAAAACAGTGGGTAATTATATTCTTCTAAAAATTTACTAGCGAGGTTTCGCCTTATAAAAAAACTTAAGAAATTTACATTTTTGTAATAATATTTAAAATAAACAATTAATTAATTTCATGATAATTAATTAGTCGGTTATTTCAAATAATACTTTACACAACTATAAATGTGGTATTTTTTTAGAAAAAAAAAAGACCACAATTAAACATCAATACAACTGTATACGTAGTTAATTTTGAAAAGAATTATTCCTATAAAACGTAAATTTTTTAAAATAAAATTTTAATTATGACGGATAGAAAAGAAGAAATAAAATATCATAAATTTTATAACATTTAAAAAAAGTAAATGCGCGCGCGGAGCGCGCGTTCGTTCTTGTACCAGTAATAATAAAACCGAGAATAAAACGAATTTATAGAAGGACTGGAAAAATCGAGGGAATGTCAATCCCTCTCAGTTTTTTAAAATTAATAGCAATTATGATCCGCGCGCTCTGCGCGCGATTAATTTCCCGTTTTTGCACACCTTTTACTATATGATTCATTATTTAATTTCAGGAAACTCCATAAGTTTCATTAAGTTCCTTAAAATGGCTTTATTATCCTTCAAAATTTGATGAAATTCCTTTAAATTTCGTAAATTCACTTGATATTCCTTAAAATTACTCAAAGTCCCATGAAATCTGATTAAATCTCTTAAACTTCCTGAAAGTCCACTGAAATTTTGTAAAATCGCTTGAATTCCTTAAAAGTCCTTAAAACTATTACTAAATATCCCATAAAATATCGTAAAATCCCTTAAAATTATTTAAAATCCCATAAAATGTCATGAAATCTCGTAAAAACCTTTGAAAGGCTTCAAAATAAGTTGATATCCCGTAAAATATCTTACAAGTATTTAAAATTCCATGAAATCCCATAAAATCCCTTGAATACCTTAAAAGTCTTTAAAATTACTTAATACATCATACATTATCTTAAAATGCCTTTAACATCCTTCAAAATCTGGTGAAATTTTCAGTAAAATTCCACAACTTATCGTTAAACCCTTAAAATTACTTAAAATCGTATGAAATCTTATGAAATTCCGTTAAATATCTCAAAATCATTTAATATTCCTTAAAATTATTTAAAATTACTAAAAATCCATGAAATTTCGTTAAGGGCTTTGAACCAAATTAAGTTCAAAATTCCATTCTTGATTTTACTCAACGAAAATTATAGATAAATATTTTTTCGCTCTGTAGCGCTAATCTTTTTTCAACTATAAGACTGCGTACAAAGCGAAAAAATATTTAATTTCGATACTTTTTGAATAAAACGAAGAATTCAAAATCTAACTTCAAAATTAAATATTTTCATTTTATTTCAATTACAACCCAGCGGGCACAAAATTTAAAGACGTTTTTAGAACGTCCTAGAGACGTTTTTAGGACGTAATGTTTAAAAGACGTTTTTAGAACGTCCAAAAATACGTCCTAAGTCAGGCCAAATAACGTCCAAAAAACGTTCAATGTACCAAATACGTCCTAAAAATGTCTTTGGAACATTGTATGTTTTTAGAACGTTATTTGGCCTGACTTAGGACGTTTTTAGAACGTCCTAAAAACGTCCCAGGATACTTGTGCCCGCTGGGAATTACTTAGAATCTCCCAAAATATCATCAAGTCCAATAAAATTACTTAAAATCCTATGAAATCTTATAAAATCCCTTGAAATTCCTGAAAATCCAATGAAATCTCGTAAATCTCTTGTTGATAAATTCCTTAAAACTGTTTAAAATCTCATGCTTATTATTGTGAAATATTTTATAATATGTTTTCGTAATATCATTAACATCCCAAAAAATGTCTTAAAGTATCCTTTAAATTCCTTAAAACACCAGAAAATCTCGTTGAAAACATTAAAAGTCCTTAAAATTTTATAATATCCTTTCTTAAAAAAGACATGAACTGTCGAGTGTCCGCATTTTATTCGTGATCTGATTGACTGAGAGATGGTCACGTGGTGTCGTCACAAGTGCGTTGTCGTTTGAAGTAATTATATAGGCGCGCGAAGCGCGCCGTGATGTTCTAGTCCAAATAAATGTTGAAAAAATTAGTTAGAATTACTGAAAAAGGTCGGTGAAATCATTTAAAACTTTATAAAATCCTAATATATGTTTTGAAACTCCCATCAAATTTTTTTCGTAAAATTGCTTGATATTCTTTAAAATTGCATGAAATATCGCGCAAAATATTGTTAAATTCAGCCGCGCAATAAGGGTCTCCTTGCAATGGGTGTCCGAGCCGCCCTAGACATGAAAACTAAAAAAAAATGAGAAAAAGAGAATGCATTTAGTCTGAAATAATATTATCCGTCTAATAATCTGGACACCCACACATATTGCCAGTGGATGTCCTCGGCCTACTGTCTGGGTATCCTGACATCCAGAAACATGTGCTTGTTGCGCCCCTGTGGTTAAATTCCTTAAAATTTCATGAAATTTCGTCAAATTCTATAAAATTTTTAAAAATCAAAGCGACCTTCAAATCTACACAGGACAATTGCCTAAAAGTACTTTTACATCAAAACTATTTTGTCAAAGTTTTTAGTTTGGTACCTGGCCAAAGATTTCACTTTCAAACATTTGAAATCTTATGATGCAATATTTTTGCATTCAATGGATGCAATAACTTTGCATTTGCAGGCAATCTTTTTTTTTCATTTAGTTGATTGTCCAGAAGTTTGCCTACAAATGCAATATTTTTGCATTAAATAGATGTAATAGCTTTGCATTTGCAGGCAATCTTTTTTTTTCATTTAGTTTATTGTCCAGAACTTTGCCTACAAATGCAATATTTTTGCATTCAATGGATGTAATAACTTTGCATTTGCAGGCAATCGTATTTTTCATTTAGTTGAGTGTCCAGAACTTTACCTACAAATGCAAAAATTTTGCAAACAGTGTAGAAAAGCTGTAATGTTATAGTTACTTTTGCATGGTAAAACAGGGTTTGAAATACAGCTCTGTTGTGTTGGTAAACTTGGTATCTTGTGTAAAAAGTGTCAGGGATTGGAACTGAACCGGGCAGAGTTGGGAACTAATTCAGAAGAATTTAAGAGTTTTGAAGAAATTTTGCATGATTACATAAGTTACTAGAAATGTAAAATGATTTAAAAATATTTTCAAAATTTTTTAACGATTTTAAACATTTCTAGGGAATTCAAATGTGAAAAGGTGACAAATACTCAGAATAGGTGAAGTAAAATTTAATTTAAATTCTCTAATTTATACAAATTAGGAAAAATTTCGTCCCTAAAGTTGTGTACTTTAGAGAAATTTTGAAAATAGGGGACATGATGGACCTCTTCTGAGTATATGGGTCAATATGGGTTATAATTGTATTATAATTTTTAATGAATAGATTAAAATATTCTAGAATAGAATTGCAATTTTATTCATAAGGGGCCGTCCTTAAATTACGTAAGGATTTTAGGTGGGAGGGGGGGTTAAGCATTTTTCTTTGCTGACCTTACGTGGGGGGGTACGTGGTCAAAAAACTTTCTTACGTAAGATTTTTTCCTTTTTGAAAATCACTGAAAATCAAATTTAAATAACAGAAAAAACAGATTATTAGTCTACCACCACAGCAAAGACTTCTGATTCGTCAAATAATATCTGAAATATAATACATTAATATCTGTTACATAGAAACGTTCATATGTGATTTCTCGCCAAAGAGGTATTTAAAAAAAATAACAAAATGTTATATTTCATGTAATTTTTTAATCTCCCCCTTATAGTAATAAAAGTTCGTTTGAAAAGAGTCAACGTTTTTATATTGTCTCACACGACACATTAAGAAAAAATTTATTCGAAAAAATTACGTAAGATAAGGGGGGGGGGGGGGTTCAAAACTTACGGACCCTTACAGAGGGGGGTACGTGGGTCAAAATTCCAGAAAACAGTCTTACGTAATTTAAGGACGGCCCCTAACACAGGCACACAAAAAAAAGTGGTCTGAACCAAGAACGAGACCTATATATTCTTATGTATTTTGTCGCGCTGATTCCGAATTCGGGGTTCGATTGGCTCCAACACATCAAGTTTAAGGGCATTTGAAGGTCAAATCGGCAAAAAAATCGATTGAATGAAGGTAACTAGCATTTATATGGTTTTGAGGGCCGCTGAATCCGAATCTGGAATCAGTTTGATTCCATCATGTATGATTCAAGATCAATTCAAGGTCAAATTTGTATAATGTGAAAACATTGAATTTGTGACAGCAGATTCTGAAAGAACGGAAAATTTTACGTTCAGATACGATATCCGCTATTTGGATTCAGCGACCCTCAAAACGTATGAAAATAGTAGTCTTGTTCCACGAAGACACACTTTTGTATTTTTGCAATCGTCATATGAACTCTCAAGTTACTAACATAAATTAAACTTAAAATGACCTTTAGGATCATCATCAGAAAAAGCGGATATCAAAACTGAACGTAAAATTTTCCGTTCTTTCAGAATCTGCTGTCAAAAATTCAATGTTTTCGCATTATACAAATTTGACTTTGAATTGACTTTGATTTAGACATGATGGAATCAAACTGATTCCAGATTTGGATTCAGTGACCCTCAAAACCACAGAAATATTAGTCACCTTCTTTTCATCGACTTTTTTGCGAATTTAACCTTCAAATGCCCATAAACTTGACGTGTTGGAGCCAATCGAACCCCGGATTCGAAATCAGCTTGTCAAAATACATAAAAATACATTGGTTTCGTTCTTGGTACAGACCACTGTTTTTTTTTGTGTGCCCGTCTTGGCCGTAAAATGTCCTTGAGGATCATCTTCTGAAAAGTAGCGGATATCATATCTGAACGTAAAATTTTCCGTTCTTTTAGAATCTGCAGTCAAAAATTCACTTTTTTACGTTATGTAAATTTGACCTTGAATTGACCTTGATCCAGACATGATGGAATCAAACGGACTCCAGATTCGGATTCACCGGCCCTCAGAACCATATAAATGCTAGTTACCTTCTTTCAATCGATTTTTTTGTCGATTTGACCTTTAAATGCCCTTAAACTTGACGTGCTGGAGCCAATCGATCCATGTTTTTTTTCGGGTTCAGGGGGTCACAAAATGTGAAAATTTAACAAAAAATGGGGGGTTCAAATTTTACACAAATATAATACATTCTCTCTGATGAGAATGTAAAGATGACTAATTTATTCCCGCATATGGAGATTGGATAGAAGGTTGGATCCAAAGTTAATTAACTTACCGTCTCAGTTCAGCTTTGTTGTGCTTATCTTGGATGAAATCTTGATGTATAATTTCGGCTATTTTTTCCGGTGAGAACATATTATCATGTTAACCACAGCCGTAACAAGTTCCGTGAACCCTGAGTCTGAAATGAATTCACTTGGTACTCATATCATGGCAGTCTTTAAAGCGGACGTCCATGCCAGTGAAAAGGAGCTTATGTAGTCGACAATACAATTCAATGGGTGACATTTGCATGAAAACAGCCGTGGCGCATTATTGTCCTGTGACATCCGGTTTTCATATAAGCGCCGATCATTAGCGTACGAGATTCCTTTCGGATAAGGCGACTAAATCTCGGGACCCCAATGAAAACTTGTGGCTCTTGCATGCATAATGCGCGAATAGCCTTTAAAAATAAACAGGAGTTTGTATAGAGTTGACTGAAAAATATTTCTTCCCATTGACAGAATAGCTTATATTCATTTCTACATTTAGGTTTGCTTTTTGTTCAATGTTTATTACTGTTTAAAAATAAAAAATCTTCCCACTTCGCGGGCACATTCTCATTGCACATCGCGCTTCGTGTGCTTTCTCTCGCTTACTAACCTTTATCGTTGCTTTTGAAAATTTTGAGTTGGTCGCCGCGAGGCCCCACGATGGCAAACTATGAAGGGTCAACATAATTTTGACGTGCTCACCTTCGAAGGCCCAATGTATGTTCAGGGTTGGTTAGCGACTTATCAATTAAAGATTTCTTAACATTACAGGTGACGCGAGAAATTTTTAATCTATTATTGTACGTCGCATGGTAGAGTGAGAGAAAGATAAATTTTCTTAGAAAAGAAAAAAGCACAATTAAACATCAATACATCAGAAAAAGTAGTTAATTTTGACAGAAATCTAACAAACAGATGCAGCATTTTAATTTATATAGCTTGAAGTCTAATTATAGTTTCTGGTTGAAAATTAATCATGTGGGGGCGGTCTTCAGCTAATTGTATAAAGAGTATCACTTTCAATGCTGATCTGAGATACCGAATGTGAAGGTGAAGAGGGCGCAGGTGATTATTTAGTCTGCCTCTCGACGTGAGCGCCTGCAATTGACTTATTTCAAAATAGATAGTTGCCTCGCATATTACAGGTGCAAGAGCCTCATGGTCGACCTCATGCTTTTTTCGTATTCAGATAATGTCCCCGAGAATCGCTAGAACGACCACACTCGCTCCATTCACTGTCAAAGACCCCCATGCCGACAGGAAGTCCACTACTTACTTTTTTGTAGTTCTCTTTTTATTAGCGTGTTTCCGCTTTAAAATAACTACACTTTCGGTTATTTTCATTCTGAAGACCGCGAAAGACACCGAAATATAACGTAACCACAGAATACTTTTGCTTCGTTTCTTAGGATGAGAAAAAAAAACTCATTTATGCCCATGTTTTTCATTCGAACAATGATAAATTATCAACTCCATCTCATTTAAAATAAGGGGAAAAAATTAGTCTACAATCTGTACTTCTCTCCATAGGAACAGATGCTTGAGAATAGGATTATTTTTCTCGTACAAATAGAAACCAAAAGATTATTTTAAAATTCTCCACTTCAGTTAAGCCCAAGGTTAAGCCACTCGCAGCTTCGGGATTGTCACCTCGTTTTGAAAAGTGAAATCCTTAAGCAGAGCTTGTAAAGGATTTACTCAGGTTTTAGATATATTTCCCAGGATGTCGACCTCCGCAGCATAACACAGTAACTGAACTGTTCACTGTAGCTGAACTGTGTAGCTTATTAGTGGATGCGATCATCCGCAGCACGTGGAACAGGATGAAGGACTCATGCTGTTTAAACTTGAAACGAAGAGAGACCATACTAGATAACTGGTATAAAAGTTGGCAATAGATCCCACCGGGGGGTATAGAGAGATCCGAAGGATCGGTGTGTGGCCCTGGTTTGTGTCAGAATAGAGTGACAGTTGTCCTTTGCAGTCGACCCGGTTAGGTGAGAGTGCCACGGCGGAGTGACAGACGAACAGAGTGAGAATGACACGCTTGTTTCCATTTGAGCAATTTCGCAGCATGTCCCGACGTCGACGCGCCACGACCACGGTTGTCTTCCCGTAGCAGAGAAGAAAGCCGGTGAAACGCCAGGAACAAAGGAGAGGACAAGGTGAGAGGAGGTAGAGAGGATGACGACTACGAGGAAGACCAAGGCCCGCGGGGTGTACAAGCTGTCACCTGCATTGTTGCTCCTCTCCTCCATAACTCCGACTCTTTACTCCCCACAGGACACAATGGCCACCGGTACCGCCACGCCTTGGCTCAGCATGGCTAATCACCCTCAGGCGGACATCTGCTATTGAGACGTTTAATTAACTCCATTGTGAACCTCTTTGTAGTTTCAATTACCGGCACACTTTACTCCGAGGACAATGTCCAGAGCTGGTGTTTCTATTTCTAAACCATCATCTTTGACATTTATCCACAATCCTCGAACATATGCTAATTTTACCTACATCTAGAAGTCTGATGCTAATTTTATATTATGAGAATCCATGACCTTTATCTGATGATCTTTATCTTTATCAATTATTTGTTTTTACCTTTAATAAAAGTCAAAGTTTTCGAGATTTTTGAACGACTCTTTTTGACCAGATTTTCAGGAATACCTATAGGGTTCGAAAAAATCAAGAAAAATTAAAGTCCAAAAAACCGTTTTTGAGTTACAGCTAAAAAACTATTTTTTTGGAAATTTTGCATTATTTAAACATTCTGAAAGTTAGTGAAAGATCTAATTTCGTCGAAATATCAATGATTTGTGCAATTTGAGCGAAGAATTTCAAACAGTTTATAAAAAATTGGCACTTTTTTGGAAAAATAAAAAAAAAAATTTTGTACAACACCCGCGATGGAAATGCGACTTCAGAGACGATTCTCAAGACTATTGCGAGAAAATTTCGGTCTTTGAAAAAAATGTAAAGTTTTACTATGTATTAAAATATTTACAGTTTTATTATTGAATATTGAAAGATTTTTGCTGAATGAAGAATCGACAGGGACGGAGCCGAGGACGGAGCAGTTCTTGTGTAGTTATGAGCTTCATATTTTGTCCTCTTTCGAATCACTATTAAATTTGACAGGCGTCATAAATGTTTTTGTGTGAGGCTATGGGAAACGTTGAAGCGAGAAAACCTCAGTTTCAAAGGAACTGTCAAGTGCAATGATTTTCACGGTAAAGTTACCAGCCGGCAAATATTTTGTCACCATCGGTTCCACTTTTCTTCGTTGCTTCCACCTCTATGAGCATTTAAAGCCACCGTAAAATTAAAGTGGCCACCTTTCATGCTTAGTCACCCCACGTCAAAAAATGACTTCGAAAAGTCACAATTTATTTTTGAAAACTTTTCAAAATCATATATTATGGCAAAAAAATTATTATTCGAGAAAAAAAATAAGTAAGATTATTATATATAATTATTAGTACGTAAGTTTACGTATAAACTTACATGCATTCAATTTCTTTATTAGAAACCGAGTCAAAATGTAACGAAATGCGAATGTAGATGTAGATTTATAAATTTCGCACATAGGCGTAACAATTTAAACAACAATTTGAAAAGCTTTTCATTTATTCAGATAGATTTTTTACATTGTTCACTATACACTTGATTGAAATATTTTCAAACCACAGCACTGTCAGTTATTTAGCTTTGCCTACATCGTACAAGTAATTACAAAACGTCACTCACTTGAGGCAGCTGTTTGCAAGCATCTCTATCCACTTATTTATAAAAAGGAGGAAATAAACATTAATTGCTACGAGATCTATCAAAGCTGTCAAAGTAAGTAAAGATCTCGATAACAGATTACAGCTCTCCATTATAATTTTCTATCATAAATGCGAGTCACTTCTTGAGTTTTTTTTTGATCGATTGCCGTGTTTACAGATACTTCACGATAAACTTTAAATAATACTTTCGGGATAATGGTCAATTTTTAATTATTTCGTAATCACAGGTGCGCAAGATAATGTGTTTAACGTAAAAATCTCAACCGTGCCAAGGATTACAGAATTGCTTTCCTAATATCAAGATGTGACAAAATAATTTATCATGACAGATTGTAGACGGAAACATTTTTAACCATTTTTATTGAGTTTAGATGTTTAATTATTAATATTTTTAAGATGATACGGCACACTGATATACATATATATTAAGAACTTATTTCACAGGTATAACACATTCACACGGAATTCATAATGTCTTCAATTTGAAACAACAATTCCCATTTGTTCTGTTATCTCCAGTCTCTGATTGGCTATAGAAGTTGATTTATGGGAGGTACTGATTTGAAGGTTTAGGATAACTGTATCCTTCTGACGCGTAGTCAGATATTTGATGGGATTGTTCTTCATCTGGTGAGGAATCATGAGATGGAAGATCATAAGATTGGACATCATGAGGTGGAAGATCATAAGATTGGACATCATGAGGTGGAATATCATAAGATTGGACATCATGAGGTGGAAGATCATAAGATTGGACATCATGAGGTGGAAGATCATGAGATGAAACATCTTGCAGTTGAACATTTTGAAACAATTCAGATTTGAATTTTAAAGGAACATCAGATTGCTGCGTATTAAGTAAAACATTTGTCGTTTGAACATTTGGTACGAATTGAAAAGAAGGAACAGAATCGAACGTCTCCACATTTTGAGATAAATGAGGTGCAAATCCATTCGACGAAATACCTGATGCATAACCATCAGGTATTTCTTTCTGCGGTTCTTGATTTGAAAAAGAATTAGCCGCGAATAAATTAGATGATACCTGTGGAACTTGTTCATTTGAAGTTGCATGCGAAGAAGTGTATTGTGACGAATCCTGAGATCCAAAGTTTTGCACAGGAACACTCGGTTCGAATATTTGCGAAATAAAAGCAGATGCCTTTTCATCAGCTGAGTTGTAGGTGTTTTGTGAATGATAAGGTTGTTCTTTTGCAGATAAAAGATTAGTGTTTAGTTGTGGAGAATCACTAGATAAGTGTTTATTTGGTATGTCTGCTGTCACTGTCTCACTTGAAAATTGTGGTGCCGCTGTGGGTGTAGTAAAGCCATGTCCATGTTTGTTTGACGAGACTGGAGATGAATGTCCATTGAAGTGGGAAGAATCTGCGTAATTTTGACCTCCGAGTTCAGATGCTGACAGAACTTTGACTACATTTGTCTGTATTTTCTGAGTTCCTGGTGATTGCAGGCTATTTTTTCGTTGCTTATATCCTTTAGACAATGACCATTTGACTCCATCACGGTATGATGAGGGAGCCCGGTTAAACGTTTGTGTTTCAACAAGGGCATTTAGTGACCACTTGACACCATGGGGAAATGCTGATGGTGTCCGCTCTAACCTATCTTCAGTTTCACCAGTAGTCAGACTACAAAGAGTACATAGTGTTAGTAGCAACACCAAAGCCATCATTTTGTCCAAACGAAACAATAACTTTTTATTCACAAACTGAACTGTACTATAGATTCGATGAACCAACTTGCTCTGATGATCGTGAGAACATCTGCATCTTATATAAGCAGGATCCCCCAAAATGGAGCCGAAGGAATCTATTAGACTGGACTTCGGTTGTCCACCCTAAAGAATTCTTTTAGCATAAGCATCTGCATTAAAAATCTTTATTTTACGATTCGAATTTATTATATTAGCATCTTCGTTCATTCAAGCAGTTTTTTTTGCTCCTAAAATAAGGCAGAACGATGATGTAACATATTTAATGGGCGTGAAATATATACGAATATATATTTCTGGATTTTGAAGCAATCAGGATGTGAGCAAGATTAAAAGTCCTGTTAGATATTTTGCATTTGGACCTATGATATTTACATAAAACTGTGTTATTTAGAAAATTTAGTCAGATCAGGACTTTAGATAGATAAAATGGAATTATTCTGGTGCGAATATGCAGGATAAAACCCGAGGAGCAAATTAATATTTGGTATTATGCCAATATATTAAAATAAGAAATACGAATCTGCTTTACTGACGTATTTACATGGTATAAATAAAATTAAGTTATAATCGTAGAGTATAATTTTTTTAGATTCAAATTGATGGTGAGAAAGGAACTAATTAAATATGCACTACACATTAATTTAAATGGCAAATTCGACGTTTTGGGTCACAATTCGATACTGAGTTATTCAGAATATGTCAGATTATTAATGGGTACTTTAAGTCTAAAAATTACATACAAAAAATTAAAAATAACATACAAAACAGTCTTTATAATATAGAAAAATTATTTGTGCACCTTTTTGTAAATATATATTACATTATTCCATTCATTAATGACTACACGAGTCTATCGGGCAAAAGTTAACTTACTGCCTTGTGCACCTGAGAATTTTTGACAAAATTTGCGAGCATCTTCAGCAGTGTCAGCTTCGTAAGTGTAGTCATTAGATGGATTCCAGGTAGTAAGTTTCTGTGATTTTTTAACTTTTTCCATATGTTGAGAACCAGTGTCTTTGAAAAAACCATTACCCTTATCATCGAGAACATGATTTCTTTTTGCTGGTTTCGTAAAATAGTTGTTTTCCGAATAGATTTTCGACTGAAAGCCTATTGTTAACCCTAGATGATAGTTGGTAATATAATTATTCATAACATGGTATTTTCCATATCGCATTAAGCCTGGGCCACGGACAAAAACATTATCAAAATGATTGTACATTATAGATATACGTGGATAATTATTGTACAAGTCAATAACACTTGCATCGTCATATGGATGACCAAATATCAAACCATACCTATGATTCTTAAATATAGAATTACTAATTGTCACAAAATCAACTCTTCCAACAATTTTAAGCAATTTCCCTAAATCTTCATCATGTACTTCCCTCCCGTTAAAAGTACAATGATCAATCCAGTATCTTTCGCCTGTTTGTATAATCAACTGAGTATCCCCATTACCGAGATTTTTAACGTTGTGTTTGAAAACCAAGTTTTGAAAAATAACATTGCTTGATCTGGGTCTTGTAATTAGATAAACATTATCAATAACATTTGCTTTCCAAGACCCAATTATGGTTTTGTTTGCTCCAATTTTAACATCAGTTTTTTCGGATACCTTAATGTTATTCAGAAGAACTAGAATTCGTGGTTTTGTATCACCAATCTGTTCCTTTAATTCCTTCAAAGTCTTGATAAACACTACTGGTCCACCAGTTCCTCCAGTTGTGCGTCCTTTTTTTGCAAATCCTAGCATGCCATTCGTTCCTGTATCTGGATATATATCATTTCTAACTGGATTTCCATCAACAAAAACAGCAATGGATACCTGGAAATAATGTAAAGAAACAATTCAATAAAAAAACTGTCATGATTTTCATGGAATCTTACACATGATAAAGGTCAATATGTATACAGAATAGAAATTGATTGCTTCAGATTATCCATAACATATATTTCTATTATTATCGAATTTATATCATGTCAATAAAATCAGTGAAAACACTTCAAAAACAGAGAAAATAACTAGGAAATAAATAGGGTACATGTACCCATGGACAATTACAATTTTCCAGGATGTAGAAACATTTTTTGATATAGGGGGATTTCATTTCAAGTGAACCCACTTTTGAAATCGATGACATCCGATCGGGCTGAAAATTGCACAAAGTTTAGTCCTATTGACTAGTAGTTACCACACCAAATTTGAATAAGATCGGTCAAAAACTTTCCAAGTTGGAGGGGGTGAAATTTTGAGATTTTGGCCAAACAGCCCCTGTTTCGGATCCATGTAACTAATAACCTATGGCATTTAGAAAATTTTGTCCAACACGTTTTCGACAGATTTTTCTTCAATCTTTTTTTAAAAAAAAGATGAAAATTTTTTAATCCAAAATTTGAGCGTTTTTTTTGAAAATCAAAAATATTTTTGACTTTTTTTTCAAAAAGGACCCTTTTTTTCGGCTCAAAAGAAAGCTCAGGTCTTTTCCTTTGAGAACTTTGAGGTCCAAAAGTGGGCTGAGACTTTTTTATCTATCAAAATGAACGTCGAGTAACTCGAAACACCCATGACGCTAGCTCTCGAACATTGTTAGGTGGAGTCCATGTCAAGTGATCACAAGAATTTTCGTGCTTGAATGGGATTTTCGTGTAATTCGGCGTAATCAGTCCTTTAGTAGTCTAGAAAAACCACAATAAATATTTTTGAAAAATTTCAAGAAATGGCGAAGATATGGGACTTTGATATTTTTTAGACTTTTTATTTTGGAAACATCATATATATGTTTGGTTCTAATTGACCGATTTAGCTTTTTAAGGTCTAACATTTTTTATAATAAAACTTATTTTTCATATCACTTGATATGAAAAAAAACTCAAAGCAAAAAAAAGTTTTTTTGACTTTTTTTTGTAATCTCAAAAAACAAAAATCGCTTCTTTGAAAAAAATAAATTTTTTATTTTTTTAAATTTTTTGCCAAATAAAGGTATGCATGTGCTTTACAAGTTCTGTAAATTTCATCGTGGGCGAGTCAATAGTTTAGGAGAAAAAAGTTCAAACGCAATGTCCTGCATGACGAAGTGTGTTAGAACGTCATGCAGGACGTTGCGTTTGAACTTTTTTCTCCTGAACTATTGACTCGCCCACGATGAAATTTACAGAACTTGTAAAGCACATGCATACCTTTATTTGGCAAAAAATTTAAAAAAATAACAAATTTATTTTTTTCAAAGAAGCGATTTTTGTTTTTTGAGATTACAAAAAAAAGTCAAAAAAATTTTTCTTTGCTTTAAGTTTTTTTTGTATGAAAGTACGTTTTATTATAAAAAATTGTAGACCTTAAAAAGCTAAATCGGTCAATTAGAACCAAAGATATGTTTCCAAAAAAAAGGTCCAAAAAATATCAAAGTCCCATATCTTCACCATTTTTTGAACTTTTTCAAAAGTATTTATTGTTGTTTTTTTAGACTACTAAAGGACTGATTACACCGAATTACACGAAAATTCCATTCAAGCACAAAAATTCTGGTGATCACTTGACATGGACTTCACCTAACATCGTTCGAGAGCTAGCGTCATGGGTGTTTTGAGTTACTCGACGTTCATTTTGATAGATAAAAAAAGTCTCAGCCCACTTTTGGACCTCAAAGTTCTCAAAGGAAAAGACCTGAGCTTTCTTTTGAGCCAAAAAAAAAGAAGGGTCCTTTTTGAAAAAAAAGTCAAAAATATTTTTTATTTTCAAAAAAAAACGGTCAAATTTTGGATTAAAAAATTTTTATATTTTTTTTAAAAAGAGATTGAAGAAAAATCTGTCGAAAACGTGTTGTACGAAATTTTCTAAATGCCATAGATTATTAGTTGCATGGATCCGAAACAGGGGCTGTTTGGCCAAAATCTCAAAATTTCACCCCCTCCAACTTGGCAAGTTTTTGACCGATCTTATTCAAATTTGGTGTGGTAACTACTAGTCAATAGGACTAAACTTTGTGCAATTTTCAGCCCGATCGGATGTCATCGATTTCAAAAGTGGGTTCACTTGAAATGAAATCCCCCATAATATATATCGAATTAATTTACAATTAATCTTACGACTTTTGAAAGTAAATTTCAAACTGTGTTTACTTAAATGAATTGCTTTATATTAGAAGAAAATAATTTAATGATTATGTTAAACTTACCAAAATCAAAAAGAAGGTGATCTGCATTTTTCCTGATACAATATCAACGTAAATTATTCCAAGGATTTAATTATACTGTCTAAAACATACTTCAGATTAAAAACATTCAGCGAATGTTTATGATCTACTGCGTAAAAACTCAAAAATTAATCGATTTTATATTAGAAATCACAATCAGTAATGACGCATTTTGATATCTTTTAATAGATTAATGTGTTTGTTTTCACTCAATTGTCTCTATTTCATACTAATAATCACTTCAGTCCTAAAATTAGCCATTTCAATCAAATTTTCGAATCTGTAGATTTGATTGAAATGGTATACGTACTTGTCAATATGATGATCCTTATCGTTCTGCTTTCAATCATATGAGGTAATTTTATATTTCTGAATAGATGGATGTTTAGCACAACATATTATCTCATTTATCAACCGGTTTATGCAACAATATTTCTGCATAATAAGAATCTATGATTGTGCACACATGTTATGGAGGCTCATTACAGTTTATACAAAAATTTCCCATACATAACAATAATTTATGAAACCCAATTTTGCTTTGACTATAGAGTTTTGTATCTTGTCACGCGTCATATACTTCATTTTTATCCAATTAACCAATCGCTCAAAGCGATAAAACTTGCAAGGATTTGTAACCACTGTATAATCATCTGTACTCCTGAGAAACTTCATTTAGTGAGTTGCAAAGAGAAATGAATAAATGACAAGTTGCTGAAACGAGAAAAAGTGACAGCCACGTAATATATTATACTCTTTTACTCAATATGTTTTTTTCTTTTATCGAAGATTATTAATTGGTGAGATTGCAGTACCTACATGAAATATGTCTTGTAAAACATTAAGAAAATGGAAAGGATTGAAGAGTGAAAGTGAAAATTTCGTTAAAATGCCAACAAGCCTTAAATATGCAAGAGGTTAATAAAAAATCAAGTTAATGAATTTGAAAAAACTTAATAAAATTCGCTGAGAGGAATGATAAATATTCATAAAAATTGGAAAACTTATACTATCCTTCGAAAAACAAATTTATGTTACAAAATCGGCATGAATATTCATTGTTGTTGAAAATATAAACCAGTATCATGTTTCCAGTTAAACAGAACGATAACTTTGTAAAGTAATTAGTTTAGATAGTCGCTGGTATGTTTTGAGGAAACGAAAAGCGAGATAAACCTTAATTGAAGAGTTTGATTCGAGCTTATCTTCAAAATGTAACTCTCAACTCTGTTTCTTTCAATGTCAACGTGTATTGGAAATTTCCTTATTTTTTTCTAATCGCACGCTGATTGCGTCTTGACAAGCTACAAAGTTAATGTAACTATCGGCATTTTGCGATCGTTAAGTCAGTAATATATATTTTATGCCGCCGCTTCGAGGCATCGAAGCTACCTCGTAAAGAGGAAAACGTATTTCACATTGGTGCTTCGGCTACGTTGACATTTTGTATAAGCACGCAATATAATTAGCGGCCATAATCGTAAATAAGGTAATTTGCATGTATTTTGTATAATAAAGATATTTTATGCCCAGCACGGAACGCGATGCTTTATGCCTGTCCACAAAAAAGTTTTTCGACCCGCTCGACTGGTTTTGCAAGGTGGGAGAAGTGACTCCACGGGATTTTGGCAGAATTTCATCACTTAATTGCATAATTTTCAAGATGTAGTTCAATTACCTGAAAAATGAATATTGCATTTGTATTTGCACTTAACTATTTCCAGTTTCATTTTTCACTTAAGCAAAATAGGTGTTCACTTTAAATAAATAATTAAAAAGTTCCAAAAATCAAATTCATATTATTTATTTAGTTGTTTTTATTTTTTTTTTTTTTCTAACGACGGTTATTTTATGGGTAAAACGCTCTTGAATCCGTGCAGTTTTCATGATGTGCTGAAAGCGACAGGCGACCTTAATTTTCAGGTAAGTATAGGATTTTAATATCGGCAGTATTTTATAAACGCTGTGATACAGCCTCTGAGGTATTTTCACCTCATCCACTCGCTTTTATGACGCGTTCGGCGTTATTTTATTTATGCATAATTAACGCTCGAGCTCTGAGAATATGTAATTCTTTCCATTAATGCTGGATTATTAATAGCTGACAGAATTACGATCATCAATCTGATTCCTACTACGAAAGATGAGATTCTTTAGAAATGGATTTGTTTACAGAATCGTAGCGCTTGTTTTCGAGAAAGTTGACGATTTTAGGGAAAGAAAATGGCTTAAATCCAGCATTAAATCGAAAATCGAATTTAAAGTAAGGAGTACTAAAAACAAGCTGTAACAAAAACTAGGTGTGCAGTTCCGAAAACCGGAAACCTCCGATTTTCTTTTTGCTCTTACTTGTGTATTTTGATGCATTTATTTGATGCATTATCATATTTACGAATATAATAAAAATTGCCGCAAATTTGATTTTCAAAGTGAAATTATGAAGAAAACATAAAAATCATGGGTTTTGGCGTTTATCTCAGTTAATATGTAAAATTTAAAAAACGTTTCAAAAAAAGTTGTAGATCTCATCGAAATACATATTTTTTGTTTTAAACATTTTTTTTCTGCGAACTGCGGTTGATAGTTTCCGACAAAATCAGTGATACATAGATTTCTATCGTATATCCATTGGTTTCGGTTTGGTACCTTATATACACACGCTCTTCACCACGGTTTAGCATTCTTTTTACCGTTTCCCTGTACCATTCCCCTTTACCATTTTCCTTTACCATTCCCTTTGCCATTTCCCTTTACCATTCCCTTTAGCATTCTTCTCACCATTTATCTTTAGAATTCCTTTTACCATTTCCCTTTACTATTTCCCTTTACCGTTCCCTTTGCCATTCCCTTTGCCATTTCCCTTTACCATACACGGAGAAAATTTGCTCGGCAACCGTTACCGAAAGTTGTGGTGAAATTTGGATATAATTGCTTTTCGGTAAACACGAAAATTTTTCTTGACTGTTTACTAAACCTCTCGGTACAGAGTACAGCACTGTTCACGAGAGCGTCTACAAAACAAATGAGAATTTACCGAGCCGTTCGGTACTCAGTACCGCACGGCTTATAGATAATAAAAATAAAAATAATATCATTATTAATGTATGTATATGTTTTATTAATACATGTACATCAAACCCACACCAACTAATGTTAGTATAACTTACTTACTATACATACATAAATAAACCTATTCCTATGACTAACGCACATAAAACTATATCGCTATAATAGACGAATCGCACGCACGACGCTGAGAGAATAGATTTGAATCGTCTTTATATACCAACCAGTAGAATGTATCACCACTTGTGAGAAAGAAATAACAGGGGCGAATGAAAATATTATGTGGTTGAAGTACTGAACGTTCGGTAGTTGTTACTGAACGGACGGTAATTCTTCCAGTTCAGCTCTGAAAAGATTCTCGGAATAAAAATGAAGGTTATCGAATATTTCCTCACTTATTACATTATTCACGTTAATTTTTACCTTCTACCTATTATAGTGCGCGACTTGAAAAATTACAGTACTAATATGTATTTTTACATTTTTATCAGAGAAGGTATTAGATTTGTGTAAAATTTGACCCCCCCCCCC
>CAJFCP010025741.1:32988-44594 GCA_904066005.1 Synergus itoensis | reverse complement strand
TTTTTGTCAAATGTCCACGTTTTGGGACCCCCTGAACTCGAAAAACATGTTTTTACGAATTTGTCTGTCTGTAGATTTTTAGTTTGTGGGCACAATAACTTTCGAAAGAATTGACCAATTGGATTGGCCTTTGGTATACTCTTTTAGTGTCCTAAAATGAAGGTCAAGTTCGTTGGCCAGCCATTTTGGATAAAAATTCAAAAAGTTGGAGCATTTTGAAAAATTTTGAAACCACTTTTTTTTAATTTAAAAATTCTAATGACGGATGTTCGTAGAACTCAAAAAGTCGAACAATTTTTCTTAATGACTTTCTTGGATAAAAAAAAGATTGAAAGACTTATAACATTTTGAAAATCCAAAAAAAATGAAAGAAAACTTAAATTAGAAGTCAAACAACACACGATATGAAAAAAAGTCTAAAGATGAAAAATGTTTCTTTTTGAACGTCCTATAGGATGGGCATAACAAATTTTTGAATTTCCTTAAAAAATCGAAAATTTAAATTTTGAGCCAAATAACGCGAGATGCAGAGAAAATGATAAGAAACATAATTATTGGCCTTAAAAAGATCTACAAGTTCTCTTTTGACCATTTTTCAATAGGATGAGTAGTTTTCGTTTTAATCGTGAAAATTATTATTAAACAAGTTCTCCTTTGGCCATTTTTCAATAGGATAAGTAGTTTTCGTTTTAATCATGAAAAATAGTGTTAAACAGAGCCGAGCGCGAAGCGCGAGGTTTAAATAAAATATCGAGCGCGATGCGCGAGTGCCCTGATGAGAATGTGCTCCTTAAGGTCGATAGAACCTTAAGTAAATTAGTTTTCTTTTACATTTCCTGTTGTAGTAATTTAAATAAAAACATATAGGCGCAAGCGCGCGAAGCGCGCAACACGGAGCGCGAAGCGCGACGATCGAACCATATTCGACCCCCCGTGCGCCGTAGGCGCGCTCATTTTTGGGAGCGAAGCGCGCGATGAGAATGTAAATTTAAATTTTAAAGTAAATTGCATCAGATACTCCTAAAACCTTATTAAATAATACTGATACTACTTGAAATAAAACCGAAACGCCAAATTTCACCACAACTTTCGGTAATGGTTACCGAGCAAATTTTCTCCGTGTACTCTTTGTCATTTCCCTTTACCATTCCCTTTAGAATACTTTTTACCATTTACCTTTAGCATTCCTTTTACCATTTCCCTTTACCATTTCCTTTACCATTTCTCTTTACCATTTTCCTTTACTATTCCCTTTAGCATTCTTTTTACCATTTCCTTTTACCATTCCCTGGTCCATTTCCCTTTGCCATTTCCCTTTACAATAATTTTCCTTTATAATGATTTCTATTTATAATGCGAAGAGCCCTGGTTTATGGGTTTTTTAAAAATGAAAATCGATATATCTCTGATTTTCTCGGAAACTATCACTCGTAGAAAAAAATGTTTAAAACAAGAAATATGTATTTCGATGAAATCTACAACTTTTATTTGAAAGATTTTTTTTTAATTTTGCATATTAACTAATATATACGCAAAACCATGATTTTTATGGTTTTTTCATGATTACACCATGAAAATCAAATTTGCGGCAATTTTTACTATCATATCCGTAATGAGCGCATCTCAATACATAAGTATACGGAGCCTAAAGAAAATCAGAGGTTTCCGGTTTTCGGAACTTTATCCATTTTCGCTTAAAGCATCTCCGACTGCTGTCTGCAATATAGATTGATAACACTCTCATTGAAAATGGGCTTGTCTTGTCATGTGGCTGATTATCATGAATGTCATTCGCCCGATAATCGAACAACATACGAACGTAATATCGAAACGACCGAGCCGCCGCAAAATGACATATTAAGCAGAACTGCCCATTGTTACGTCGTATGATTGATGACTTCAACCACTAGCGTGGGCGTGTTATTGTGGAAATTGTATATAACGGAAATATAAATTTCTCTAGTTGTATACAAATTCGACTCACGAACATTTTAAATGACATCACTTTAAGAACTCCAGTAGCGGATGGGTCGTAGCAGCACCATTTACCCTTCCCTCCAAAAGACTCTGCCGCTGTCCACGTGCGTAAATAAATGGGCAATTCAGAGATATTCAGGATACATAAATTTTGGGTAGACAGTGAAATCAGCGTTGAAGGTATAGTAGATACGCCACTGCGCCACTGATTGTGAGTCAACAAAATCAGGCAGTCGGACAGGCTCTGGTGAGCAACCATGAACAGTTCCTCGCCTAGCATACAAATGATGAGTATAAACATGTCATTATCTGCCGGATTTATATGACAAATACACTCTAAGCACAGGTGGCCGAACAGAGACTCTCAATTTAAAGATTACTCTATTATAGTGCTTCTGAAAAAAAGTCGCATGATGTATGACGTGTGAGAGCGAGAGATAGAGGGGGGGAGGGGGGAGAGAGAGAGTTTATGAATAATGCTCATTGAATTCTACCCCATTCGAATTGATAGTAGATTGATAAATGGCATAGGAAATGGTAAAGGGAAATGGTAAAAAGAATGCTAAAGGGAATGGTAAAGGAAAATAATAAAGGGGATGGTAAAGGGAAATGGAAAAGGGAATGGCAAAGGGAATGGTAAAGGAAAATGGTAAAAGGAATGCTCAATGTTTGAGAAAAGACTCTGATTACGTAACTTTTTATCATTCTCACTTCACCTCGCTCTCACCTCCCTTCAATTTTTTTCCTAATTTTGACGTTTCAAAATATACCGATGACATTCGAAAACACGTGGTTAGACTTGTGGTTAGGTGAGTTTTAGGTGTGTTTTCGAATGTCATCGGTATATTTTGAAACGTCAAAATTAGAAAAAAAATTGAAGGGAGGCGAGAGCGAGATGAAGTGAGAATGATAAAAAGTTACGTAATCGATACCCTGGTTATAGTATAAAAGTCAAAACGAAGTGAAGCGTTGCTTTCTGTTTTATCAAGGCAAAACTGAGGGCAAAACTGTTGGATGGCGTCTCCAATTTATGATCCATAATTGCGACTCTCAAGCCAATTAGAGTCAAGTCTTTTGTTAGAAGCCGTCTTCTCGTCTTTGGTGCCTGCATACGAAATACGTGCTCCCTCTCTTCGTATACACTTGATTTATGCAATGTGCTGATGTGGCGCGGTGAAATAAAGAAGAATGAATAATATTAGCTTTCCGAGGGTGGCGGCAGACGAGAGGATTCGTATAGAAATCCAACGGGTCTTCACGAGTAAGCTTTCTAAATAATTCAGAGAGGATGAAGATGAAGAACCGCGGTCTGACTTATACGTCGGTTTTACACCGCTAGGATGATGTAGGGCGTTCCGTGTCTCACGGAAGAAACTCAAAATTCGAGCTGGGGTGATATTTCAAATAAATATTGCCCAGGATGATTTAATGAAGAATAAAACATATAAATAATGCACTAAGTGTCCTTTGCTTCATTTTAAGTGATGGAGAACTCAAAAAATCAAGGAAAGATATTATTCAAAAATTGTGTTCAGCAGATAACAGTAATTTTATATATCATATATGACTATGACAGGTTCGTATAGGTATAAAATTTATTAAGTAGACTTATTAGCACTTGGAACACTACTAGATAAACTTTTCATGGTCACTTGAATCAATCGTTCATTAAGAAACTCGTTTCAGTTCATGCAAAGTTCTTCCTTAAAGGTGGTTTACCTCTAGAAGACGCGCTCTTCAATATCATGGAAAGTGAATCGTGCTGGTTCGAGTATTGCAAATTTAGTGAGCAGCCTCGAGGGAACATAATCATAAGGTGCCAGCAGATTGAAAGTTAATTACGGTACATGGGCCGGATCCTCGTGTTATCAGAATTCGAATCGATGATGATGCGACAGGGATGACGTCGGCAGATTATTTATCGCCGTACCAATTAACATTTACGGCGTTATTACTCGCTGCAGTGTAATTAAGCAGATCTTTACAGGAAATGGTTGGCCCGAACGCTTAATTATCTTCTAATGAACCGACTCGTATCGAATCGACCGTCGATGAAGACGTCCCGGAGCTAATTGCTGTTTCGATGTGTCGCACAGAGTCTGGAGAACGAGCGTGCGAGATACTACATGCGTGTGTGCCTCAGAGCCAATCATGTGAAAGCTAATGATACGTTCAGAGAAGACCAAACACAAGCTAGTAGTAAATTCACTAGATTTATGGCTTTATTAAAATTTTTATTCCAAGTTTAATCACATGCTCAGCAATCATGTGGATATGAAAAGAGAAACATTGATAAAAAATTAATCATCTATTCAAGATATTTGCATCATTATGATTTATTTCCAGCTTTTTCAAGAACGATAATTTTTCTTATATAATCAAGAGTAGGTATAAACAAATGTAAAAACAGTACGTGGCAGCACTTATCGCTTTTTTCTGACATTAATAACTCTTTAGAGAAACAGATGTTGCCATAGGGGCAACATATATTCCCACACGCCAAGATTTCGTGACCAGATGCATTGGATCACGAAGCGCTGACCCTCTTGCAGCCGTTTAATTTCGTGACGGCGGTCGTACGTGTTTTCGCGGACATTATTAAAAAAAATAAGAGTCAGCAGTGGCGACGGCAACGGCGGCTTTCCTGCGCAGATTTTTCGTGACAAGATAAGCCACGTCCTGTTTATTCTGCTGGGCGTACGAAGATGCTCGTTAAGCCTTTTAGTGGCGGCCTATCACACGAGCAGTACGAGCACCCACAAAACCATATATCACCTCGCACAGGGGTACGAACAGGTCTGAAGAAGACAAGGATTCTACGTCGAAAACTTTTAGGTGTTCGCTATGCTGTAATAACAGACAAAAAACACTAAAAAGTGTAGGTGATCACCAAACACATTCGAATTTGCAATTTTTTCAGTATATCCCAAGCAATTATGTTGCCGCCAGTGTTGCCAGATCAGGAGTTTTCCTCCTAGATTTAGCAGGATTTTGGGCCGTCAGGAGAATTTTTAGGAGTACAGTTTCTTTAGGAGTTTTTTCAGGAGGAAATTTTTCACTTCAGGAGTATTTAGGAGTTTTTTAATTTTTTAAATAAAGAACAAGAAATGCGATTTCGACATGATTTAAACTTAAAAAATACAAGATAGGCCAATCAGATAAAGCTCAGATCATAATATATATTACTTGTAAGCAAGCTTATGATTGGCTGCCTCCTTTTTTCCTTTCTACTATCTACTATCACCACTATAGTTAGTCTTTCGTCTCTCTTTCAAATGCATGACCAATCAGCTTTAAAGACAAGCTAAAGCCCTAGGAGAAGCTACTTTAAAGACCTGCGTTCTTATTGGTACGTTATATTCACTTGTTTCGTGATACGTCACTCTATATACTCTCTTAAAGTCTTTTTCGCATCTTACGACAAAAGACACCTTCTTTTTCGTACAGTATATATATATATATATATATATATATATATATATATATATATATATATATATATAAATATTTTTAAAAAGTATGTTTCTTAATATAGTATTCCTACTTATTTACTCAACATATCTTTAATATAATAATAAAGTGATATATATGTACATTTTATGTTTAAAAAAAGTTTAGGAGTATATTTAGGAGTTTTTCAAATGATTTAGGAGTTTTTAGGGGGAAATTCTAGTGGATCTAGGGAGATCTAGGAAATCTCATCTGGCAACAGCCGCGCAAAAATTATGTTTGAATCTTATTTAGGATTTTAGAAATATTTTCAAACTGTAAAAAGATTAAGACGGATTTCTCAGATCTATAAGCTACATAAGCTCTTTATTTTCGCCATAAAATAATTCTTTGAAACTTCATAAATCTTAAACAGACTCTTATTTCAACATTTTACGTGTATATTGAGTTGAACGACAGGTCACAATATGCGTACACGGAAATAAATTAAAGACAGCAGCGACACTTATAGGTACCATTGATGCGTTTAACAGTACAACTGTAGTGCGCCCTCTGTTTATGACGACTGTTCTCCCAATTAAGGCACGCTGCTAATCTAGACTTCAATGGACTGCAAGGTTTAATCCTCAAATTTGTTGTAGTTTGGCACGTTCCTTTTGCACATATTTTTATGACGGTCCAGCTTAGGACAATTACTCCAGATTGTACGCAAATCTTTACCATCATCCAAGCTAAGAGGAAACCTTGACCATCCCAAACTTATCTTCTTCATAAAATCTTCAGCAAATGTTGGTAATAAGAATCATGCACTTTCATTAGATATCAAATATATAAGTATATATTAAAAGTAGCTGTATAGTTGTATCAACTGTGTATTATTATAGGTCATCTAAATCGCGTCAACATAACAAATTTTTATTTTCTTCACATCAGCTTTAAAATATGTTAATTTTAAAATTTATAGTTGAAAAATCAATTTTTGAAAATTACAAGTAATCATAGGTAACCCTTTTACTTATTCTTTCTTACTTCCTCTACGAGGAACCAAAAGAATCGAGAAAAGAATACAGTCATCTCTTAGTATATAGTATATTCCGTTGATGTAGATTCAGACATTAGAATTTTGTCTTCGCGAATCAGATTGATGTGCAAAGGTTAGACGAGAAGAACGGTTACACGTTGGTTGTGCAAATCCAACTTCCGAACACAACAGATTTCTTCTTCGCTCGGCTTTCGATAGGCGATTACGTAGTAGTATATACTATATACATAGGTTGCTCGATTTTTCATGCCAGTCGACAGACACGAAGATACGATATCTGCGACTTTCGAGAAGCACGCTCTCGTGAATGTCGACAAGGTCCTGATCTCGCGATCAGCAATGTATCAGCAATCGGCATTAACCAAGAATCGGTGGTTAAACGAGGTGCAAAGCAATAATAGTAGCACAAGTAATGATTGGACCTTCGAGAGGATCTCGATCTCAAGAAAGTGCAAAACCTGCATTGTAGACGCCTTGCTAAAAGTCTTACAAATTAAACTCGGCAAGATTTCATGGCAGATGAAATTAAGAATTACATACAATATACATTCTTAACTTTCACAAACTCTCTAAAAATATGAGTAATTTAAATAAAAAATTGTCGTTACTGAAATGAATGAAGGCAGAAAATAATTGGGCAGGTCAATATTTCTTTTTTCAAGTGGCTTCATGTGATAGTTTTGATGGTAGTGAAACGAACTGGTTTGGATCCTAAAAGATCTTGAAGTTCAAGAAGTTGAGCTAGCGGAAGTTAAGAACCCGGCTTTCAATTAGCCCAGTCGAAACTATCGATTCGCTGGCACCCGATAAACTAACGAGGAGCCGGGCCCCCACACGAACGGTGTTCAAGGAAACCCACACTTTCTTGTAAGGTGAATTATGCTCTCCCAAAGCTATAACTTAGCCACACGAAGTTAATGCGTGCTTGTGTAATCTTGCCTCCCGGCAGGGTCTTCCTTGCTAATGAGTAGGTGTTTGTTGGACATCCTGACACGTTTTACGACTCACCAGTTACCTCTATACGCGTTGGATAGATAGAGCTACATGGCAACGGCAGCCGCCGACGCCGCCAGGGAAGATTGGATAGGACCCTCGATGTGATTTACTATGGTCCGCCCGTACGATTTCATCCGTAGAGCATCGAAGAGGGTGTATCGGTCGATCGTTACTCTTTTGCCCTTGTCGAGTTGGATCGACGCGTCGATCTGGTGAGGATTAAAAATTACGATCGATATTGATTTAAAGTCGTGTCAGACTCGAGTCGTCAAAATCCCTCCTGTATATCAATGCCAATTCTACGTGTCTCATTGATCTTCCTTTATACGTTTGCCGATGCAACGACTATGGCAGGACAACCCGACTAATTTATCTCGGACGTTATCGTCATGTGCGCATTCCAGGTCCTGCTGCGACTGTGAGAATCTATGGAATTAAATGGCAGATAAAAAAATGAGAGTTAAATACTGAAAATGTTTGTTTAAGCAGTTAGAGTTCATTTTATTGGCTGAATTTCTGTCGAATCTAATTCCAAAAAACTTTCGTATTTTCTTCGGAGGCGAGATCCTTACCAGGATTCTCCGAAGAAGGGTCCAGAACGTTAACGTCGGATGCGCTATTTCGGTTCGCGCCGTATTCGCTCGTAAAAGTCGCCCATCCTAATTAACAACCGTGAAACCAGGTACCGGACCATCTGATACGATACCACAACGAGGAGAGTATAATCTGCTCGTTACAAACACGAAGGTCCCCTCAGGCAACTCTGCATAGTCTGCTAAACCATATTCATTTTTTAGTTTGCATGGCATTCGCAAAAATCATATCCTGACACAAAAAAAGATAATCAAAAAAGCAGACCGAAATAATTACGAATAATTCAGGGCAGTTTCAATTGCGCAGAGCAGAGGTGAATCAAATTCTAACAGCGGATCAAAGTGAAATGCACTATCGACCATCAGCTATAAACGAAGGTACAAACTACGGCATATGTCGTAACAACCGTAATGGTGACGACGGCGACTCATGCATTGCTGCTGGTGATAGAGGCAGCCAGTTCCGCTTTATGATCCCATAAATATTTCAATAGGATCTTAAATTACCTCGTCCCCGAGTCCACCGAGGTACCGGATTACGACGTACGTTTTATCCGCTCGATTTTTCGGTGGAGACGTTAGTGTTATTTATGAGCTCGTTTATCAATGTGGCACCCCTTTCCCCTATCGTTGAGCTCGAAGCAGACTATCCGCCAGTGCGAAGCCAATCCCGAGATATATCGCTTCGATACGAATCCAGCACGAAGAGACCACGAAGTGAGCAGGGCTGCTGATCCTTCTTTCCACTTTCGCCCGGGGGGCCCAAAGTTGCAGTTAGAGGTTCCCGCGGTGATAAATGCTCGTAAAGAATCGTGCGATAGCGGCAATTAGTGGCTCCTCGTTTGTCTCCTTGTCTTCCGTAGCTGGATGGGTCCGTGCCCAGCAGGGTGCTTCCTCTGATCTATACGAATCGCTCAATAACTTCCAAGTCACATCAGCTTCCGGTATTTGTCTTCTCTTCGCACACAGCTGCATTCCGAATCTTTCTCTTATTTGCATTTCCTTCCCTGCTGATAAAATGATTCCGATTTAAAATCCCCTGTCAGTTGCCATATGAAACAAATTTAATCAAGGAAATGAAGACTTTGGAAAGTTTTGACTTCTATTCCCCAATCCAAAAGAAGATCACAGTCACGACTGCTCTCGTAGCAAGATAAATCGAGAGAGAGTCGAAAGGGTGCGCAACCCATTTTGTCGCCGAAAGCGTGGCGAATAAACGCCCGATCACTTTGCCAGCCAGTCAAGGGGGTGAGAAACCTATCCCTTCTCAATTCGTGTGTTAATATCGGGACCCCGAAGCGAAATATTCATTATTCTGTTTTGACAACATGTTCAACATCCAGATTTTCAAAAATTTAATTCCAACAAAACAATCTCTAGTTGATTATTTCCTCCTACTGTTCCTATATTTAAATAAATGCAAATTAAACGCGGACGTAATCAGGAGTGGCTTACATTTCCCTTCGCTTCCTTCTCCAGACGACTGCTTACAACTGTTCATATGCGGTTTGTCCTCAAAGCTTCAAACGCGTCTGGCTCAAACGTAAACTGTAAACCATTCCACAACGAAATAATGGAACAACGGACAGAAAAGACGAGGGAGTGGAGTCGCCTCAGACAAAGATAAATAAATGAAGGAAACGTCGCTCGCGCACAAAGAGAAGCAATATCCTTTCCTTTAGCTCGTGGACCAACACGGGGAGCTAACAGCGGCTGTAGTAAACAAGCCGCTTTTCTACAGAAACATGGTGTGCTTCCAGTCTTTCCTCTCTTATCCTTTCGACTTGCATCACGTTCTATTCCTTCGAGCCATGACGTCTTTCCTCGTCGAGTCATTCCAGGCTCTTTTACCACTACAAACCACTCCCGACCCTCATCCCGACCCCAACTTCCGCTTACCGTCCACGACCACCCTCTCGCACCTCAATCCATTTTCTCTTATTCTCAGAGACTACTTCACTTTGCTTTTCTTTAGTGACGCCCAAGTACCGGTGTTTACACTGGGCCACTTAATTCACTTTAGCCTCGCACCCAGCAATTTTCTCTCTTCTGTCTTCTTTAAAACCACAAACACACACACCTTTTGTTTTGACCGACAAGAAACAGCAAAGGACTGAAATTCTCTACGCCAAGATTTTTTTATTTATGAGTTGAATATTAGAGTGGATCGAAAAAAAATTAGGTATTAGACATTCTTCCCATGAAGAAAAATGCTTTGTTACGCGCTCTCGAAAAATATGCGTGCCAAATTTCTTATTTACTGAGATTTGCAATTTTTTTCATTTCAAATTTTTTTTTGTTCGGGAAGGTGAGAAAAGCCTTCTCAATTTTTGACAGATTTTAAAAAGTGATTCCCTACGAGATAATGACAGCTTAATTTACCTCTGAAATAAATAAAAGTTTCTAACGTCTTAGTATATAACAGGAAAATTATTTAAGGTATTTAACATTATTAACTATCATCATACGATTGTTATAAACTCAACTCAATTCCCCATATTTTTATGACTTTTGCTTGCCTTTTGTGACGATAATTAATTAATTTATTAATGTCTTTTTATCTATCGTTGTCATGTCTTTGATCTTTATTTAATGCAACATAAATAAGTTTGTTACAAAAGTGGGTTAAATATTAGTAAATATTGTCGGAAAATTGCATGTGTTGAAGTATTGTTCAAAGACTTATATGACACTAGTCGTATTTTCTTCAATATGTGCTACGTATCCGACATTATCTGATAACGGGTATAGCTGATGAAGTGGAGTCATTATTCAAAAGGACACACGCTCAGAGGGCACAGGCAGTTTTGTAACGGAAGACGTCCGACAAATGGGGTTGTTCCGCGGACAGCCGGGTTATCTCGGTCAGTCGTCGAGTAGCCACCCCACTAAATCACTCGCTTTTCGCCCTCGCTTCAACCCCACGTTGGCATCCACAATCTCGATAAAGCCTGGAAACCTCACGTTCTACTGTTTTCTCTTTTTTCCGAGAAAAAATATTTTCTCAGCTCCTCCTTTACATGAAGGACGGAGAGCCATTCTTCATATCAAAATTCAAGGCACTGGAACGAAGGTTTCATTAATTTTAACATCATTCTAAATTCTTTCCTTGAATCAATTCAATTTAACTTTATTAAACTGTACTATCATTTTCAGACAGAACTCTCATTAGCTGCAAATCGATTAGTAGGTGAAAGACTTATCAAAAAATTAATTTTTTCATTCGTTAGAATGTTAATTACTAGTTGCATTAAATGAAAAGTGCAGAGCATTTACTTAAACAGCATGCAGATTTAAATTTTCATTAGTCGTTGAATCTGGAACTGATTTTACCATTTGTCGTCAAGGTTGAAGGACTGGAAAGTTACATTAAATGTGCATAGACATGTATGTTTGATAACTACCCAAGTGCGAAATCAAAAACGGCCCAACGTTGGCCCAGTACTGGCAAAGGTGTTGCCGAGACTTGGCCGCCAGTGCCGGTCCATTGCCAAAATGATATCTAAGGGCTTTACTTGGCGGCCAAGACTTGGCCGGTTCTTGGCCGC
>CAJFCP010025741.1:14048-32263 GCA_904066005.1 Synergus itoensis | reverse complement strand
AACACTTGGCTGCCAAGACTGGTCCAGTATTGTGCCGTGTTTTCAGTACCGACAATTCGCACTTGGGTATTCTGCAGAAAAATGATAGCAGTTGACTGATTAATAATCATTTAGAAGATGGATGGTTGAACATATACCTATAGATGTGGGTAAGACAACATTTCTCTTGCTTACTCGACCCTCAAGGCTGCTTGAGTGATCACCTTCATTCATCATTCAGACAACATGAGTTCATCTCATCAAGTACCTCATAGCCACACATAGTATTCGTATCATTTCTAGGTTGATCTACAGCCTGAGATATTTAGATGCCAAATGATCGCTCCAGATTAATCGTTCTAGTAGATATCTGACCTAAATTATCTGTTAGAAGTTTTGTGTCATACTTTATTAAATAAAATATACTGTGCGAATTCCAAAGCCAACGGTTTAAAGAAACAGGTAAAAGTATAGAATATTGTAATTCCCTTTCTATCTTCCTTTTTTCCAGCAAGGATACAACAACCTTCGAAAGACAACCACAAAGAAAGTCAATTTGAATCCTCGAACATCAGAATACTGATAAACCTCAACTGACCGAAAAATACGATCTGTAGTGGCTGAACGAGAAGGAACAAGCTAAAGTGAAGCGGAACAGGACGGAATGAAGAAGAGAATGAAACGAAGGAGCGCCGAAGCTCGCGGAACGAACGAGTGAGGTGGGCCGTGGATTTATATCCTGGCCAGCCACTTTGAGCCATCAGCGGCTCGTTTGAAGTGCACTGCAGCCTCACAGACGTTATAAAGACAAACTATGCCTACGGCGAAGTCATTCCCCACTACTTTATGCCATAATTCTTCGCCGATCTTGGATGACTCTCTCTTCCTCTCTCTCTCTCTATCTTTCTCTGTCGTTTACACTCGCAACTGAGAGTAAACTTGGATCTACAGACCTCTCTCACTTCCTTTACGGTTACTGCCCGCGGGTAATAAAGATGGTTCTGCTTATGTACAACCGCTATGGGAGGCGGAGTCAGGCTGCCCTCCGTGGGCAGGACTAACGCAAATGACTCTTCCATGCAAGATGGCGTAGCTTGCAGTGCCCGCGAGGTGCTTTTATATTTAGCATGCGATCATGCCTGCACTATAAGCTCAGTGCGTGCGTGCTCTATTGCGAAAAGCGCCGAACATCATACACTTTCTGCACCAAGTCTTCACAGACTTGAGGAATCGATGAGTCCATTATAGTCTGTGTTATATGAAATTACTTTATAAAAAATAGTTCACTGTTTAGATATTTTGCATTATCCGAATATTTTAGTAAACTGCACTTGTACTTGCATCCGAATCCTCTAAAAGACGTAGATTTCAGATGCATTATTGCGTCAGAGTTTAGGTACACAGAAGCGGAAGTTGAAACAGTGACGACAAAGGGTGAGAAAGGGGGTGAGGCGGAGGGAATCCAAGACAGTTTTACAAAGACAGATTCTCCTAGTAAAGACGTCGAGACGTTACGAGGTCCCGAGGATTCACAAGTTACAATGTTACCTTTCTCCCTTGAGACTTACCATGTACGAAAACCCAAGGGTCCGCTGACTCCAGCCAGCACACCGAGTGATCACTCAGCACGTTCTTCTCGACCTGCTAAATCTCCACCTGCGAACCCCCAACCTAGAGTTACTTCATTGCTGCGAGCTTCACTTTGTTTTTCCGCTCTGCAGCTCAAGTTTTCAGACAGACAAATTTGCGATTACTCTTATCCGAACATCTAAAAAGAGCGAAGAGTATGTGTTACGCTATATAGAATAAAATCTTTCCACATCTTATTTACGATTTTGGTATTTATTTTATTCATACTAAGCATGAATGAAACATTTCTATTAAGACTTTAACATGATTATTACTGGTGAATGGATTTCATATTTTTTGTAGGGACTTCTCTGATACTCTGATGCTGTTCAATTATAAAATACCGGGTGTTGACAAGTAGGACGTGGAGTACGAAATCGTTGAGCTGGTCCGGTGCAGTGTAACTGAACGAAAAGCTATCTGGCGTCGGAACGACGAATTTATTCTTTCAAAGGGATGAAGAGTGATCGTGCGCCTTCTCACAAGCTCGTAATTCCACGCGGGCAATGGGGCAATGACCGGGCGGCACTCTCTTTCTGCAACTTCAACTACGGCGAGGACGATAGAGGATTGGCATTGAAGTACTTCCAAAACGAAAAGAATCTGTCGGTAAAGCGGGACCGTAGATCTTGCGGCGCCGTTGATGTGACACGCTGACTCTTTCTCCCTTTCGTTGACTCGATGCCCGTCTGTCACGAGCCGTCATTAAGCCAAAGCCAGATTCCTATCTGAACGGACGACCGGATTGAATCTCGTCGACAGTGGCTTGTGGCTAAAGCAGCCGACGAATCCCAGGGTCAAGGCTTCGACAACCTCTCGTCTGTTACCTATATCGATCAGTGTCGTCGTCCTGTTCTACTCGACTACTCGTCTCAAGCTAGATCCACAGTAAGAACCCGATGACAGACGTAATTAGTGGCTAACTTAAGTCCACGCTTTACAGCGCTTGTCTGCTAAGTTAAATATACGAACAAGTGAGACGTAAAATTGGTAGTATGTATTGCGATTGTATATATATGTATACTATAGAGACCATACGAGTCACCAGCCATTTCAACACATTCGCTTTTTAGCCTCTTTGAAACTTTAGAATTTAGCTTCCGCCGGAATGCTTCAACAACATTCTCCTCATGTCTCTTTTTCTGTTTCAAAAGAGGTTCGTCATTTTTCAAATTTTTGGAATACTTACCAATTTTCACCGCGATCGTTCGTCTTCCTCCTTCGAACTTCCCTCTCTTTCAGAAATTCCTTCAAATTGTACACGTTAGCTATTCACAAAAAAAAACGAATATGAATATGTACTATGTCATAATATAATGTACTATATCATATTGACAAAAAGGCGGAAAAATTCGATATTGAGAAAATCGGGTTATGTTTGGATAACATGAAATAAAAATAGAACATTTTTCTTGCTTATACTTGTTCTTTGGAAGTGAATCAAACTGTTGTATATATGATCCAAAATTAATTTTATGCCATTTCTTAAAAATAAGTGACACCACTGTAAGTCGCCATCTTGGTTAATTAATGAACCTTTGATTTATTGCTCATAAAAAAACTCCACATTTTATTATGTAAAAAAATTGATTTGAAAAATAGCCGTTGCGAAAAGATAAAAACCGGGGTTTTTTTGCGTAACTCTGCCGTAGCTTGACTTTCGATGATGGTATCTAAGAACTAAATAATGTAAAAAATTTGAAAAAATCATGTAGATGCTTTGATATTTTAAGTATACGTATATTAAAATTAAATTTCAATATACTGATAACAATTAACGTAGAGTGCAATTAAAGATGACTATGCTATATCTCGTAATATACATAGTGAAAGCTAATATTTTGGCTCAAATTGCTTGGAAAAATTAAAAAAATGCAATAAAATTATAATTAGGCATGAGAAACTTAAAAGCTATTAGTTAATAACAAATATTGTTAAGAGACCAATGAATAATAGTGTCGCTGTGAGGACACAGCGGGATACTATAGCTAAAGTATCTCTTCATTGAATAGCTTTAACTGCAGTCCAAAAAAAAAAGTAATAGATACCCATTGTATCCCATTGTGTCCTCACACCTACCCTACCATTCATGGGTCCCCCAGCAATATTTGTTATTAACTAACATGCTTTTAGTTTTTCATGTCTAATTATCATTTTATTGCATTTTTTGAATTTTTCCAAGCAATTTGAGCCAAAATATTAGTCTCTACTATGTATATTACGAGAGATAGCATAGTCATCTTTAATTGCACTTTACGTTAATTGTTATCAGTATAGTGAAATTTAATTTTAACGTATGTATAGTTAAAAAAAACAAAGCATCTACATGATTTTTTTTCAAATTTTTTACATTATTTAGTTCTTAGATATGGTCATGGAAAGTCAAGCTACTGTAGAGTTACGCGAAAAAACCCTGGTTTTTATCTTTTCGCAAGGGCTATTTTGCAAAGCAATTTTTTTACGTAAAAAAATGTGCACGGAGAGAAAGTTATGGTTGGGCCAACCATATATATTGAAAAATATGGGGCAACCATATCTATGGTTGCTGCAACCATAGTTATGGTTGCTACAGCCATAGTTTGGTCAGCGCAACCATTCAATTGCTTAGCTTATCTATTTTTTTGGTTGCGCTGACCAAACTATAGCTGTAGCAACCATAACTATGGTTGCAGCAACCATAGATATGGTTGCCCCATATTTATCAATATATATGGTTGGCCCAACCATAGCATTTCTCTCCGTGTAGACTTGTCTTATGCGCAATAAATCAAGCTTTATCATAGTACGACCTGTGTTTTTATGCGATTTTTTTTTACAAGTAATTTTCAAAAATATACAAACGTTTTAGAGGGGTCTTCATAAAGTGAACGGATAGTATGTAGCGCTGGTAACGCAACTTTAGTAACACATTCCTGATAAAAAATAACCAGATAGAGACGAAAAGTAACCCACACGGTTAATTTCTGTTATGACGATCTTTTAACCTGAAGTGTTTTGAATATTTTCTGAAGAAAATATTCTCCTAAACTTGTTAAACTTGATTTTACACGATGAAAGAATGCTTTCGAGCATTAAGAGCGAGATTAAGAGGATTTCAAATGGTTACTTTAGTCTAGCTTATCACAACTATGTCACCATCTCATCTTATTACTGGCATTATCACGAGCTGAATGTGACTTGGAATTGCTTAATTAGATGCCATCCTTCAGTTTCAAGGATGCTTTTGTGAGTGCGTTGAGACTTCAGGATCAGAGATGAAAGTATCCGCTTACGAGTTCGGGAACAATCGCTCGACTGCTGTCTGTTTACTCAGCGGAGTGGAGATTTCAAGATATTCCATAAATGTAGCATCACGAAGAGCCTTGCGGATGTTGGAGAAGAGGTAAGCAGTGGAGCGCCATCAATCCTGCTAAGACATAGACGAAGAGCCGTGGTCCGCAGCAAAGCGATCCGACATCAGTCCGCCAGTGGCAGAAGAGCTCGGGTTGTCGTCGTCGTCTTCGCCGTCGTTTGCAAAGCGAAGACGAAATGTTCCCCGAGGTTGGAGATCATTGCTTATACTGCTTAGACTCAGTTGAAACTTCGTTTGCTTGCCAAACGAGCATGTGTCTTCAACCATTGATTCGAACCCACCATCATCAAACGCCAAAAACTTTCATCCCTTCTACACGGAGAGAAACTACGTGTTCTCTGTACATGGAAAAAATCACGTATTAAATATTTGAACGAATTCGGGTGATAAATATCAAGCCTAAAATGTTCAGAACGTGAGCCGGGACAAGCGTGTGTAATCAAAACAAGGCCTCATGTGCTCAATTCACGAAACTCACGTACTCGCTCACGTACTCAGCACGTGAAGCTTCGAGTGTTCGAAGCATGAGCATTTTCCCAAGTGCTTAGAATTGATGATTTCTCTCCGTGTAGGAGCTGTTAAGTGATCCAGTGATTTGAATTGTTTCAGTAATTGAAACTTTATCGAAAATGTGATGAATATTATTCTATAATAAAATTCTTGCTTCTACTTATGCCGCGGTTGTACGAAAATTCGATCGACCTGGAGCACAGCCAAAATAAGACTTTATCTCTGTAAAACCAAATCACATAAATTATCGATCACAGAGAACACGTGTCATGTTACGCTCCTTGTAAAGTGATAATGCGACTCTGGTATTCCTGCTTCCTCCAGTTTCAAGGACATAAAAGGTCGACAGGCAACAAAGAATGACAATGACTTCCTTCTATACTTCAAGAGACAAGAAATGCACGATTCTTGCGGTTTGTTTTTCTCATATATGGATGTAACTAGTGATACAAAAAATTAAATGCAAAATATTAGCAGCAGATATTTTTCTCTAAATTACAATTAAAAACAATAATAATGCTCAGATTGCTCAGCTAGAAAAATCCAGTCTGATTTACAAAAGAAACGATGTATGCCTGTCTATTTAAAAAGGTATGTCTAACCTAATTGCTATTTTTTCTGGTTAACTTCTTCCTCGAAAAAGGTGCTTGCCGTATTGAGTTGATCACGTATGTGGCCTTAAGTTGGAGATAAAGTAAAATACAAAAAAGTAAAATCCTTATGAGCAAAGAAGCTCCCAAGAAGAGCAGGACATAATGAAACCATTAGGAAGCGACGTCACGTAGACACGTATCCCTGTATGTTTCCCCTCTCCCGCAACAAAGACCTGACATATTTACGCATCAATACTGCCTATATACATTCAAGCCATCGGTCGTGTATCCCTTGTGCGTATATAAATTAACAAGACGAGTCAAGCAATAAGTAGTAGCCTTAAATAGTAAATAGAAAATTCCAGTCAATTCCAGTAGCAGCAGACGCGAGACATAGCCGGGATCAAAGGCGACCGACCAGCTCGAAACTCCTGCAACCAGTCCTTCTTTCTTGGTTCGCTTCGGGAAGGTAATAGATCCTCTTTCTGACTTTTATTATACCAGAAAAAGCTTGTCAGATCCAACTGGGGGCCGGTCTATTACGTACGTATAAGAATGGGCGATGGGATGCGGCCGTCAAGTAGGTGGAGTAGCTCCACCGAAAGAGTACCATGAAAGGGCGGAAACGGAGGATTCACGTGGATGAAGAACTTATACTCTGGTCGTTAACTTTGTCCGCTCAACATATCGTAAAAATGACATTGTCCGATTTATTCATGTCTCTCACTCACGAATTATCTTTGCTGCTGAAATCTTTCCAGATTTACGGAATTTATTCATTTCCCTCGGAAGACTTTGACGCCTTTTTGTTGTCCGAATTGCAGATTAGGGTAAATACCCCAATACCTATATGGACGGTTAAGCAAATTCTCATGTTCCTTTAGCAAAACAATATAATAAAATATAAATAATTTATAATTAAATAAATTTTATTTATGTAAAAATATGTAATTAACTAGAAAAAAATAACTAAAACTTTGTTAATTTTCGTAGTAATTAACAAAAAAGGAAAATTTAAGAAAAAAGCGAAAACCCCAGTAGATGGACAAAATCTCCAATAGATGGACAGCCAGTACCAATAGATGGACGCTAAATTTTCTTATTTTTTTTTGATTTTATTATTTTAATACTATATTTATAGCTTTGTTATTGAAATATAAACATAATCAAATGTACATACCTTATTTTTTCCATTCATTTTTAATAGTAATAACAAACAACCTTTACCGGCTAGCTATCACATGCTTACTAGTGGCGGCGCTCTCGAAGCAAAACTTCGAGACGTCAAATTTAAATAATTTTTTTTATTATTATTTCAAATAAAAAGATTAAAAAAAATTATTTTTTGCACTCAGGGTATCGATTATGTAACTTCACTTCACTCTCACCTCACCTCACTTACGCCACCCTTCAATTTTTTTTCTAAATTCACGTGAAAAAAAATTGAAGGGAGACGTAAGTGAAGTGAGGTGAGAGTGAGGTGAGAGTGAAGTGAAGTTACAAAATTGATACCCAGAACTTTATGTAGTCATAAAAAACAATTATGACTTCACAATTTCGTTCTTAAATTTAATGTAATTGCTTTTTGAAATAATATTTGTCCATTTATTGGGGGGTGTCCATCTATTGGTGTATTTACCCTATAGAAATAATTGAATAAATTGTGGGGTGAAGAATGCGAAAAAAATAAGGCTGTGAACGCAGACATTGCTGGGTGAAACAATACAAGACGCGTCGAAGTTTCCGAATTGAAACGGAATGCTTTTTAGATTCTAATATCTTAATCTATGAAAAGGTTAAACCTAAAATAAGAATTTTCAGAATCAGTACGCAATAAATCTTCAGGAAAATAGCACTATGTTTTCATGTAAAAGCGATGTCACACGTCACCAAGTTGGCCTGAGATTATAAACAAGAAACTGGCTGGCCAAAGTCAGAAATTGTCTGTTCCGGACGTCAGTCCGTATACTTGGCACTGTTTGAGACAATTAATGACGAGGCGTTAATTTACTCGAGCAGAAGGAAAATGTCTGTTGCTTAGCGATGTCGCTGTCTGATGCTATGGGATCCTATGTATCAAGATGATGAATGATATATATCTTGCAAGTTGAGTGTAGATGCACGCGAAGATCGAATCAGGTCGATCGCTCACCGCCGCTAGGCTAAAGGATTCTCATTCATTTCCTACGCAGCTAAGAGCCAACTATCTCCCAAGTCTTGATTTTATACGTAACGAGAACGAACGCGAGCTCCGCGCGCGAATTTACTTTCTTTTTAAATTTTCTAATTTATAATATTTCATTTCTTCTTTACAAAAATAAACTAAGTTTTATTGAACTAATTAACTAACTTCTTTATATTTTATAAATAAAATAATTACTACATGTATTTTGACTTATAAAAAAAAAAAAAATTTTTTTTAATTTTTTTAATGATTTCAAGAGTGTATTTATTAAGCCTAACAAATCTTACATCAATATATTTTTCAGTAATCTCATAAAAAATTCATAAACATAGCGTTTTTTTTAGAAATAAATATAAATATAAACGAACGCGCGCTCCGCGCGCAAATTTACTTTCTTTTTAAATATTATAATTTATAATATTTCATTTCTTCTTTCCAAAAAAACTACGTTTTATTGGACTAATTAACTAACTAACTTCTTTATATTTTATAAATAAAATAATTACTACATGTATTTTGACTTATAAAAAATAATAGTTGTTAGATTGTTTTCAAAATTAACAACTTTTACAGTTATATTGATGTGATAATAAATATTAATTTTTTATTTGAAATATTATCATAAAACTGTAAATTTCTTAATTTTTTTTTTTTTCGAAGAGAAACCTCGCTTAAACATTCATACAACTGTGAATGCAGTAAATTTTTAAAAGAATATAATTACCCACTTTTTTCATAACGCGATACATGTGTAATTAGTTATTTATATTAAAATTAAATATAATAAAAATAAATTCGAATCGTTCTTTACTTTGTGTAAAATATGAATTGATTTTAATCTAATATTTCTTTCCAAAAAAAACTGCCTTCCTTTGTTTTTAAATATTATATTTTATGATACTAAATAAATTTAGACATTTATAGATAGATAATATAGATAATGCGGATAGATTTATAATTGATAATATGTTTCAGATATTTATCTTCTTCTATCAAAAAATTTTTATCAAAATATTAAGTTTATTTTAAAAAATATCACACTCTAAAGACATATTTTGATCATTTTTTTCGAGGGGCTATTCACTCGTGAATCCCGTGAGGCGTTGTTCTCGCTTGCTTGTCCTTACTCTCGCTTATTTGGCCTTATTCCCCCCTCCTCTCGCCGATCTTATCGGCGAGAGGAGGGGGGAATAAGGCCAAATAAGCGAGAGTAAGGACAAGCAAGCGAGAACAACGCCTCACGGGATTCACGAGTGAATAGCCCCTCGATTTTTTCACAACTTCCTCAAATATTTTTCTCTTAAAATCGGGGAAAAAAATGTACCTAAAAGGCAAAACACCTTATGGAAAGTAAGAACCATTAACAAATTTCTTTTTCATCTGAGAGATAGTAACAAAGTTGCTATGTGAACTATTTTATATATCTTACGATATCTATTTTCAAATATCATAACGAACGCGTGTTTCCTCCTCCACTTTTCCATTTTTCTAAAAAAATTATATATTATAATTTTTTTCTGTAAGACAAAATTCAAATTTTTATTTAAAACAATTTCAGTTTTGTAGGAATAACAGTCACGTAACATGAATTTTCAAAATTCGACCAATCTTCCTAAAATATATATTTATAAAAATGTTTTTCATATATTTTGTAAACTAAATAAGTACTATATCCCTTTTATGTTATAAAGAAAATAATTATTATTAGTTTGTTTTCGACATTAACTACATTTACTGTAGTATGGATATTTAACCCGATGACTTTATCGCATTTTCTGGCAACTTATTTGTTTATCGTGAGTCGTTTCAGACCCAAGTCATGTTAAAACGTTCAATTACACAGGCACACAAAAAAAAAGTGGTCTGTACCAAGAACCGGACCTATATATTCGTATGTATTTTGGCGCGCTGAATCCGAATCCGCAGTCCGTTTTGTTCCATCACGTCAAATTTAAGGGCATTTGAAGGTCAAATCGACAAAGAAATAGTCAAATTGATTCAAATTAATATTTCTATATATTTTTGGGGTTGTTGAATCCAAATACGATGTCCGTTTGATCCGAAAAGATCAAATTGAAGGTCATTTTCAAGGTTAAATGTTAAAAAAAAATGTTAAATGTTAAAAAAAAGTTGGATGCATATCTATACGTATCTGCAGTCAAAAATTCACTTTTAGCAGAATAAACACATTTAACCTTGAAATGACCTTCAATTTGACTTTGTCGGATAAAACGGACATCGGAGTTAGATTCAACGACCCCAAAAATATATAGGAATAATAATTTGAATCGATTTGACCATTTTTCCAGGGTTTTACCTTGAAATGACCTTCAACCTGACCTGATGGAGACAAACGGACACCGGATTCGGATTCAGCGACCCCAAAAATATAAAGATATGCTAGTCTGGTTTCGGGAACAGGACCTTTGTTTTCTTTGTATGCCTGTGTAATCAGGTTGAAGGTCATTTCAAGGTCTAATCCTGGAAAAATGGTCAAATCGACTCAAATTATTATTCCTATATATTTTTGGGGTCGTTGAATCCAAATCCGATGCTCGTTTTATCCGACAAGGTCAATTTGAAGGTCATTTCAAGGTTAAATGTGTTTATTCTGCTAAAAGTGAATTTTTGACTGCAGATTCTGAAAGAACGGGGAATTTTACTTCTAGATATGTATTCAATTTTTCGGATCCAAACGGATCAAACGGACATCGGATTTGGATTCAACGACCCCAAAAATATATAGAAATATTAATTTGAATCAATTTGACTATTTCTTTGTCGATTTGACCTTCAAATGCCCTTAAATTTGACGTGATGGAACAAAACGGACTGCGGATTCGGATTCAGCGCGTCAAAATACATACGAATATATAGGTCCGGTTCTTGGTACAGACCACTTATTTTTTGTGTGCCTGTGTTATCAATACAAAAATCTGGTAAAATTCCTGTACACTCTTGAGCTCTTCTTCTTTAAGGGCACAGCATAAAGATTGCAAAAATATTTAAGCAAATATTTTTTTTTTAGTGATAAACACACCCACCTCCCGAAAATGCAGATATTTACTAAAAAATTCATTTGGGTCTGAAACGACCCACGATAAACAAATCGGGTTAATTGTGGTTTCTATTTCTCTAAAAAAAATACAGCACTTACATTTTTATAGTATTATTTGAAAAACCGGTTAACTAATTATTAAATTAATTTAAAATTAGTCATAATAAAATAGTTAATTGTTTATTTTAAATATCAATATAAAACTGCTTTCTTAAAACCACGATTTTTAATATATTTCAAGTTTAGACTTATGATAAAATGATGATTAACGAAACCCAATTCAAATGAGCACGCGGAATTTCCGAGCGTAGGGATTTAAAATTTCCCGCGTCACACGCCATTTTCGCTATTTGACCAATAAGGAAAAAGCGTTACGTTACGAATGATCTTTTTATAATAGGATATCTTGAAAATAATTTAAATCGTTTCGTGCAATATCTAAGAATATTTCAGTATAATATCTATTAAAACAAATCTCTATAATTAGTATAAATGAGTCTTATAATTTTCTAAGATTCTACATCTCAGGTTGTCAGCGAACAGTAAATTATGATAGAGAATTTATCAAATGATGTATAAGAGAAAGTTTGCTATTCTTTCATACATCTTAAGTTATTTATACTTACACTGAGAAAACCGTTTGGTTCTATCAACCAAAATTTGGTTGGCTCAACAAAATAATTTGGTTGCTATACAGCCAACAAAACATTTTGGTTGAGCCAATCAAACTTTTTTGTTGGTTCTTTTTGTTGGCTCAACAAAACTGTTTGGTTGGCTCAACCAAACTGTTTTGTTGACCCAAAAAAATTATTTGGTTGACACTAGGTATTGTTCAATTAATGAACTGTTTTAGCTTGTTTTTAAATGAATGTTATGATATTTTTACTTAAATTATATTTATTTATACTAACGCAAGCTTTTTACGATAAGAAAAATCGGAAAGAAATTTTTCGGCGACCGGGATTCGAACTACCTATAAACACTTATTTCTAACCTCTAACGTATCGAATGCAACTTAAACCACACGGCTAACCTAGCACTTATAATATTTTATAAAAATCTCAGCAAAGTATCACATAAGCAAGGGCTGGCGAACACGCATGCGTAGTTGTGCATCTAATTTGTTTGGTTGGGCCAACAAAACATTTTTGTTAGGCCAACTAAAAGACCCAACAAAAGAATTTGGTTGGTTCAACAAAATATTTTGTTGGCCCAACAAAATAATTTTGTGTTGACAACCAAAATTTGGTTCAGGCAACAAAAACTGTACAACAAAACGTTTTTGTTGCCATGACTAAATTTTTTTTTTCAGTGTAATACACATTTATTTACGTGATAATTTTGGAAAATGGAGAGGAGTTTTGATTGGAAAAGAAAGAGGAAGCCGAGAAGGAAGCCTTGTTTTGAAAGGAGAAGAGAAGTTTTCGTTGAAAAGAGGAGGGGGCTTCTGATTGAAAAGGGAAGTGGGGATTTGGTGAGAAAGATAAAGGGGTTTTGGTTGGAAAGGAGAAGCGTTACTCTCTAACATTACTTTTTTTATTATACAGACATATTGTATATTAACAGATTTTTTCTGCAGCGTCATTCGCTCATGTTGTTGTTCTTTTATTTTGAGGCTCTAGATATCCTGTCTCAATTTGTGAAAGGTTCTTGAAAGGGCGATCGCTCCCTTTTGAAACGAGTAACACTATCAAGGTGGACCGTGTCGCTTTATACACACGGGAAAATGGACAGACGTTAGCAAGGGACAACTCTCTAAATTACCTTCGATGAGTAGACTAGGCAACAAAGGCGCGTGTTTTGCTTCTTCACTCTGGCTCCATTTATCTCGGCAGACACAATGCAGCCCGGATTTGACACATCTATCAGCGCACAATGTTCGACCCTACCCGTGCCATTCTTTGCCCACCTTTTCCCTCACCAGAATCGCCTGTCAGAACAACCTTCGAACGCACCGCAATCTTCTTTCATCGGGAGAAAACTACCACCCTTGTGATTCTTATGAATCTTGTCAAGTTCAAACCTTGCGTGGACCAAATTCTCCTCGTAATTGCTTTTTTTCACAGATACTCGTGTATTAGGTACGCCTTTTATATGAAGCAATTTTATACGTCGTCAATAAAATGATGAAGCATGCAGAGAGTCCTTGATATGTGAATGGTAGAGTGATAGATTATATTTTAGTAGTGATGTTCTCTAAAAAGTACATGACCCAGAAAACTCGCAATTTTGATATTTTTATTGTTAAAATTCATTAAAATTCATAGAAATTTAATGAGATCTTCTAAAATTACTGCCAATCATAAGAATATATAAAAGCATAAGTAAAACCTATGTAGAAATTCCGATCGGGGTTTAGTAGGGCCCTGGCTAGTTTCCCCTATTTCTAGTCGGGCGCTGGTCGGGAAAAATGGAGAGGGCCTGACTATTTATGTAACGCTGTTTTAGCCAGGTTCTAGCTAGAACTTCTGAGCGGGCCCTAACGAGAGTTAGGTAGGGCCCCGTCTAGACCCTTTCTATTATAATATTTTGGTTATTTACCATCTGTAAAGTACCAAAATTCAAATTAATAAAGAATAAAAAATTCTTAAATGTCAAAAGTAAAGTTGGTGTATTTTATACATTATAAAACTATTATAAACATAGTAATAGCACAGTTTTTTTTTCACTCTTACAATTTTATTTTTAACTGTGTTTTTCAATATCTATATCATAAATATTATGATTTTTTTTGTGAGAATTGGAAATATTTCAGTAAAATGGGCCATACTGGCTAAGACCCGAATAGTTCCTGACTAGAACTTCTTTGTTCTTTTATTCGAATCAGGGCCCAACTAAAACCTGGTTAAAATATAAGATTGGGGCCTAACTAGACGTGCATAGATTTTCTATTCACAAAGAATGGAAAATCCTAACAGTGCCTTAAGGGGTCCTGACTAGAATTTACTATTCCAGTTGTTCTAGCAAGGACCTGACTACCGCCCTAATGAACATAGGGACAAATGGGGCGATTTCTACATGGGAACTGTACAAATTATAGTTGCTTCCGAAGTTGCTTCTTTATTAAATTATAACACATGCGCAAAATTTCTGTGAAGTTCAACTTTAAAAACATTTTAAAAAATCAGTCGAAATATCCAAAAGGAACAAATACTCTTATTATTCTAAAGTAATGAATTTGACTTTATAACTATATCGGAGATTTATGTATAAGAGTTTACTGATGATAAAGACGTTACCATTGTAGACTGACAGGCAAATATTAATTAAGATAGCAGTTGATACATCTAGCAAACACATGCAGTATGTAAAGTGACAAACGAATTATAATAATTTGCAGAGTAATCAATGGCACGAGTTCAGGGGTCATAACGAGATCGGAGCCGTAAAAATAATAAAATGGCTACTCGGAATTTCAGCCCATTATAATGTCCTATTTTATTTCTCGTTCACGCTTATCGCATTGATCATTTACTTGTTCTATGCATGCATGCGATGAAAGATATCACTGTTTTTAAACTCGAATAGTTTAAATGGTTTAATGGTTTGGTAAATTGAAAATGACATTTCTAATCACATGAAACTTTAATTAATTTATATGGACACTTCCTTTAACTATATTGACAGTTCTTTTAGTGAATTTTTGAAAATGTATTCAATTATTTCTTCTACTATTCTGTCCAACCGATATCAAATATTTATTTGCCAATATTTTCTATGATTAATTATGAGTTTTAATCTAATTTTCAAACATATATGCTGTGGATATTTAAAGAAATTTTATGAAGGATGACAATATCGAGGACAATATAATATTGAAAAATTTCAAATTAAACAATTTATACAACATTAAAAGTGTATTCATAAACTGAAAGTAAGAAAATTCTGTCTAGACTGTAAATATTCATTATGGGAGACGACAATCGAACCCACAAATTATGCATGATAATTCAAATTGAGGAAAACCTAATTCATAAATACAAATTTAAAAGAATTTTAAATTGAAGCTTTAAGAATTGAATAATTTTAAACTGAGAATCTTTAATGCATAACATTTACTCAAGTCTAATTTGTTTATTTGTTTGAACTAACTTTTTCTTGGAAGATTTATAATTGACGTGGAAAAATTATAGCCTACAAGATAGTGCAGCGCACGTGTATATATAATTAGCTCTATGACACGTGTAGTTAGACTGTTAGAGAGCTCTGAAGGCAGTCATCAAAATGATGAACAGACAAAGTATAAATGGCCAAGAGAATGCAGCGTTGCACAATGACGAAAGTGCGAATGGTAAATCAAGATACGAGAGTCTCGTCGGGAGCCATATATTGCGACAGTTATACGAGCCATCCATCATCATTTAAAGCCGTTGTCTGTCAACGTTGCCGCTAAATGTGAGCGAGCTGGCGATAATGACGATCCAACGGCTTAGCGGTCTTCTTTGACCCCTTGTGTCTGCGTGATCATTAATTTATGACCCTTTCTTCAAAGTGGTCGTTGTGTTTGTTTCCTCATCAAATATAACCAGCTATCACGTTCTTCGAGGACAACACTGCAAAACTCATTGAAGTTGACTTTTCTACATTTCGTTCTTGCGAACAATAGTTTTTTTTTCCCCAAAAAAAAGTAGTTAGTCTTATACTCAAGCTATATAATCGATGACTTCTTATAGTCGTAATTATGAAAATTGCACATCTCTGGGCTTATGTCGACTTCATACTAATTATTCTTAATGGCAGCCCGCAAAGATAATAGTGTTTGTGCTTAGTCGTAAGTAATGCTGCCTCTTTCGCTAAATGACAAGACATGACAGGTATAATTTTAGCAATTGCGTCAGTCTGCTTGATAGTGTACATTAAAGATGAAATGAATATTTGAGTTTGAGTTATTTTTACAATAGTATTTTTCCAATGGTTCATAATGTAATGTAATTGTAAATGACATGGCATTTTATTATACTTTTGCACCTCAATTTCAATCGTAATTTTTCATACGGCAAATTATTGACTCAAAAGACTCGAAACTGCTCAATTATATACTCGAAGTAGTGAAACTTAAAAAAAAGTCACTTATAAAGGTGGTAAGAGTTTGCTAATGCGCCTTCTTCTGAAGTCGTTTTTAGAAAGCTACTCTCTCAATCTGAATTAGTAAGAAGTTATTAATTCGTTTACTAATTCACTTTAGTAAGAATTTTTACTATCAATTAGTTAAAAACTACTAATTTGCAGTAATAAACTACTAATTCATTCAGTAAGGTTCACTAATTGATTTAGTTACCCTTACTAAATCAATTAGTTGTTTTTAACTGCGAATTAGTAGTTTTTAATTATTTGATAGTAAAAATACTTACTAAAGTGAATTTTTAAACGAATCGGCACTAATTCATTAGTAATTTCTTACTAATTCAGATTAAGAGAGTATTCTCATAAACTTCATAGGATATTTAATAGTGACAAGGAGCTACAAGTCGTAATTTTATCACGAATAATTATAGAGGATCGTGATACAAACTGTCGACGTCGATGTGCATAAACGCGTTTGCATATCAGACTTGCAATCCTTGGTAGCATTGAGAGCGACAAACGAAATGTTGGCAGACAGTGGGACAGGTGTCCCGTGTATAACCTTATGTGCAAATTGGCTGGACGAAGCGAGACCTGCGAGACCGTAGAGATTGGCATTCGTACAGACGTGTCTTCAAGTGAGCAATGGGCAAAGACAGGTTCAACTGAAGTTATCCCAGGAGTCTAGATGGCTGCTCGTATGCAGTTTACAGATTTATAAAGAGTAATAATTTACTCTCGAATTTACTGCTGGACCAGTAAATCAGACATCGCATCGTATATTGACCCAGTTGTGATCGTTGAGGACAAGAAAAAAACTTCTGCATATCACAGATCTGCTGTCCCAACGTAAAACCTAGTAAGTGACATTTGCCATAGAGACTATATTCCGACATACGCGCACGGAAAAATAACCTCTATAGCAAATGTCACTTACTAGGTTATACTTTTGGACAGCAGAGATCATAAATCATAATTATACAGCTATCGATAATTCATAAAATAAAATCAATCGCCTTTTCCTTTTTAGTCTTTCCACAAGTTTTATTATCGTATGCTTCCTAAATTATGATAGTCTCTTCCTGTAAGAGATCCTGTAAGAAATCATTCATAGATAAAAGTTTTGTTTCTAAGTAAATTTGTTTCTCTACACTACAAGTTTTAAATTTTCTAAACGACTCCGGTGGTCCGGACTTCCTGCTTCAAATCTAGAAGCTCGACGGGCTGCCTGGAAGAGAAAACACGTTTGGAAAAAGCAAAAGGATCGCGAATGGCGCCAATGGTTAGAGGAAAGATACATGGACATTGGAAGTTCCACCATCTCAAGAAATGCCACACTCTATACTAAACCCCGACGTCCTGGCTGGATGCTGAACTGAAAGCGAGAATTCTCCCGCCGTGTAAAGGCGCACTTGCCTGATATAAATCATCTCACTTCTGGTTGGAACAGGGAGGCCAAAATAGATGGAACTCTCTTCGCTTTATAGGATAAAAGAGGCAAAGAACGATTCTCTTCGTGCATGCCACTTCCGTTATACGGATATTGTGTACAAGAGAGCGACCACTTCATTCTATGTATACTTCCAATAGACTTCCACATACCGCACGACCTCTCATGACACGACTGAACCAGTTTTACTGAAAGATCTTTGTATTGGGATTTTAAATATTTTTAGGAATTTCAAAAATCACTTAACCCAAGTGGAAATTACATGGTTGAGCCGATACTTACAAATGGCGCGATACTACATCAGTTGTAATGTGCCAATATTGGGTAGCCAAAGCTGGCGTAATACTGACATTACCATTGGGTCAGTACTGTATATCAGTGCTGCAGTACCATAA